>JAGVSQ010006551.1:0-16230 GCA_022683975.1 Rhyacophila evoluta | reverse complement strand
AAATAGCAAATTGTGCGAAAGTCGAGTGTGCGAAAGATGAGGTCCGCCTGTATTTCAATAACGTTGCTATTTGATACTTGTTGACAGTACTTACTTAACAACGTAAAATACCTAGGTATCTTGCTATTTATTAAATTTAATTTGGACAAAATCAAGACTTACCTGCTTATTTCAGATTGGTACAGATATTGTAATTTAAACCTGCTTTTTTAATAAAGCGAGATAAGTTTGTCAAAATCAAGTTTTGATTCAAACATCTTTGTTTTTATTTAATGCCAGGAATTCCACACAAAATAAATAAACTTTAGACGACATTCAAGTGCCCAATATTTAGTGGAACTTTATTAAGAAGACCTTGAGGAGAATACTACTGCCAACTCGGATGGCCCAATGGGTCCAAAAGCTGGTTGTCCGACTTGAGTAAGTCTTCCCATTCCATACACATTCTCGGACATTCCCACAGTGGGTGATCATCAACCTGATTGTGACAACCACAAAGACATATTGGCTGCTTAACTACCACAGTCTGTAATACATTGGCTAGGTACTGAAGTAATCTGGAGTTGGCTTGGTTATCGCCATGCGCTGTTTAAAATTTGAAGAAAAATGTATGTGTGCCTGCCTTTAATTGATGCATCCTACCTGGCTACGTTTTTACCGCTGCATCCATGTGGCCATCTTACGGATGGTTTTCTTCCAAAGATCTAGTTTATTACTTTGCTATTAGCTAAGTGAACTTAAATGAAAGTCACCTACGTGCGCTTTCTGGTCTCTAAGCAATAGAGTGGTAGCACTACGTACTTATGCACTGAAATAATGTATATTTGAATACAGCAAAATTGATATTTTTATTGATTTGGAACTCTATATATTATGAGGCACCGAGTTGCAAAGATTCAAGTACAACGCGAAACATTAGTATGCCATGGGTAGCGATCGTTTCCACAGAAACTTACTGATAAGACAGATAAACATGACTAATATTGTATTTATGGTACATTGTAATAATTTAGTAGTAGTTGCATATAGTCCTAAAAGCAATAATAGTTCTTCATCTCTGACAGCTCTATAAAGATTGAACAGATTATATGAAATTAAACTCTCTCTAGTAAACAATATTTCAGTGAAGAGTGTGTGCTTGCGAATTGTTGATTGTACCATAAATTAAAATCTCTTAGTTGTTTTAGGTTATAGTAAAAATTAAATTAGGCCGCGGGCACGAAAACAGAGCGACGGTGGTAAAGTGACGGTAACAGAGATGCAAGATAGCTATAAGTTTGGCTGCGTGACAATACGTTGTCATTACAAGAACTTGCTCACTTGCTCACTCACTTATTTATGGCTATACTGCATCCCTGTTTCCATCGTTTTGCCGCCGTCGCTCTATCCTTGTGATATATATCGTGCCCGCAGCCTAACTCGACACAAACTCATTGCTAACATTAAACCAATGCAGTAATTATATGTCTCCCCGGTAGTGCAGTTGATAGCTGGCGCGCCTAGCGATCCGGGGAATGCGGGTTCAATTCCCCATCTGTCTAATTTTAAAAAATCCGAAAATGCAGGACTGGATGCCCATTGGGTTGAGTAATTGTCTGAGAAACAATTCTCGTGAAAAATAATCTGTCGAGACGTCTTCACATTGCGGAGATCCATATACTCTTCTTTCGGAGTGGATTTCTTCACACTGTATAGATCCATATGCTCCATGTTAGGAGCGAAAATGGTATATAAAAAAAAATATACATAAAAATTGTATTTCATTTTTACATCATGCCTGCTCCGAAAATGGAGTATATTGATCTCTGCAACGTGAAGACATGTCTTAACAGATTATTTTTATAAGAATTCGTTGTGAGACAATTTGTCAACGTAATGGGGATTTAGTCCTGTATTTTCGGATTTTTAAAAAGCCAGTAGATGTGGGAATCGAACCCGCATTCCCCGTACGCGAGACACGCACGATAACCTCTACGCTACCGGGGGAAGGAATATTATAAATAACCATCATATGAAATTAATTCCCGTAACAGGCTGTGGAAAAATGTAATATAATGTGCTACGGCAACGTCACCGTTACAAAAAATGAGTGGTATAGTTCCGATAAACAATCCATAATTCCACATATGTTCAAAACGAATTACGAGGTTTTACTTTAGCGCTTACATCACATAATATCATAAGAAAAGGTTGATAATTTCTCAACAGCCATAAAATCGTATAAAATGTGGATTTCAATCCAACCAGAAATTTGTTAAAAGAAAAAATAACAACCAAAATATGTCTAAGTGAACTCAGATAATCTAATTAGTACATGTAGTGTGTAATATAATTTGGGATACCATATTATGATATAGCAAATTATTCTCAAGTACCCATAATATTATTAATATAAATGTTTACAGTTAATAAGTTTTGGACGGTATATTTGAACATAATAAAAAAAACGGGTCATATAAAAAGTTTGACTACCCTGCTTTTAACATTCGCTCGATTGTAATATTTGTATTGTAAACTGAGTTAGAATAAGTTTTAGTGTTCCAGTAATAAATAAATTGACGTAAACGGTTTGTAAAAATGCTAATAAAAATGGAATGAAACATTGTTTTAGGAACTATTCTTGGTTTCCCCTGCGACTTCACACATTATGCTGCATTTTATGAATCTGTGGTGCTAGGCATAACTCACTTTTCCAACTGTTGGGGGTAACGTATAAATTTATACCTAGTTTTAATATTTTTTGTGCAGACGTAGCATATCTATCCTCCAAATTGTTTCAAGCATCTGTCTGTCTGAATCTGATGTATGTGTCAAATAAAATGCGCCACTACCAAGCCAATAAATCGAAAATTGCTATAATATGAATATAAGTTAATAAAATACATTGTGTGATGGTATAAAACCAATGAATTTAAACAATAAAGGTAAAAAAAGTATTCGCATCTTGTTTATCAGCTATTTCTTAAGCCTTTTCATGTACCCAAAAAAGTGATATTATCACAGATGATGGAACTATGAAAGATGTAAGGTAAAAGCAACGCAAAAGAAATGTTAACTATGTCATTATTTTGAGTTGAATGAGGATAATAGTATGTAAAATCTATGAAATAACAATTTTAACTCTTCTGCTGATAAGAGTGAATCTTTCAAAACAGTTGTTACACAGAAATGGTAGCAACGCGTTGAATGTATTCAATTTGTTTCCTTGGTTAGTTTGGTTCCTGTTAAGTGAACAAAACTATACCCCATCGTCGTTTTTTCACTTTTTGTCACAGCACCAATCTTTTAGTAAAAAAATGAATGAAATATTATTAGCATGGTTGTAATACATGGGTTGTAATAATCAAATTTAATTGTTGCATTACTGATAAAGAGCCTTTCAAGGTCATGCGGAAATGACATCTGTGCCGTATAACATACAAAATGTTCCAATTATTTTTCTTTTTGTTACACTTGTCAAAGGTAATATTTTGAACAATTTCCCGTCACGTTATGATTTAGTCTCAAATATTAAAATACACGCATTGTTGTGCATCACTTTCAGGAACTTTTTATAAGCAGGAACGATAAAAAAAGTTTGAGAAGTCAAATTGTGTAGACGGGCCGGATGTGACGTAGCGAGGGGCGTCGCGCCGGCGCGGCAAGGGGTGCTTTCGGGGTACGGGGATCCCGCACGCAAACGACGCTCGTCCGCCGCGTTCGCAGGACGTGCTCCCGCCCGGGACTGGCCCGCGTCTCGCTGACAGCCGGGACGAGGGGTAACGCACCACATCCAACATGGCGGCACTCGCCGAGGTATGTGAATGAACTTTCATTTCATACAAGCCGTTTCACGCAACGATTCCACCATACACATTTAACTTCACTAATACTTTAACTAAACCTATCGATCGTCGGTAATATTCTTCCTTATGATGCGAACGTGTATTTTTTTTTGTTTTCATTTTGAATTCTGTTAATTTTCACAACATTATCGGAATCATTTCGTGAAACGGACTATACACTTTTGCTGACGGGGGCCTGACTCCAATGTGCGTAGCGCTTGCGAATGCGTATTTTATGCATCAAGTTTTACACTGGAAATCGTTGTTGCTATCACTGAACCTCGTATCTATTATATATTTCCGTATTTATATTTTATTAATTTTCAACATGTAATACACATAGCTGGCATATTATTATGATTATACTCGCATACAATTTGCTGTTATCGCTGAAATTAATTGTATTACTTAGTTTTTATGCGTCATTTTTGCTTCTTGTTGGTTGAACCGGCATTTAGGTATCGAACACTACTGGTATTACAAAGCCGCTTGCAACACGTCGAGTAAGCCGGTTGTTATTTTGCAGATGTACCTTAAAAGGATAATGGATGTATTTGTAATTGGCACACAAATTAGATAAGGTTGGTGATGAACAAAATATACTTCATCAGAATAGTTTCCACGTTCTTATACCCGTGTTAAGAAAGCAGTATACTACAAATTCTCTCATCAAAAAATCATACAAAGCTACATAAAACTCCACTACAACTAGAGATGGGTAGAGGAAACTCCGAGGAGCTCGCGCGAGCCTCTTATTAAATTACACTTGGGCTGGCGGTCATTTAATTAATTATGAAAAAAATAAGACTCAAATAAGAACCTAACTACAATTCCTGTAGATTATTTAATTCATCTTTTGAAATTCATCGTAAAGTTGATTTCTTTCAATTGTTGAATACTGCGAAGAATTAGCTATGAGATTAGGCGAGCCCCTTGTTAAGATATTTACCGCCCACCCCTGAATTCAATCTTTAAATTCAATTAAAACTTTTCCAAATACAACCGTTTTTTGCTACTACGATTTTGCATCTTGCTATCATCATTCATAAAATTAATAAAAAAACTTTGCAACTCGAAAAAATTTACATCGCTTACGATACTTCCTCGTAACATAATATACTATGACTCGATATATATGTATATATTATAAAGCTAGAAGGTGTCAAAAGGTGAATTTCACGACACGTACATAGAAAGATCTATATGGATAGTTTTTGCCAGAAATAAAACTACTTACCTTGGCAGTATCAAGTGGCACTTGCCAAACTTGGACATAAAAACAATAAATAAATATCGAAAAGGTGCGTGACTATATTTGCATAGTCAAGTGGAGAAAACAATTTAGCCGATCATTTTTTTCTAGAATCGTTATGATTAAAATTTTATCTTGGTTCCATTCAATGTCCTTTGTTGTCCCCTAGACTTGATCCTTTCTGACATTGGAACTCTTTGGCGCTTCTAATAGGTTGACATCGACCACTTTGGGAATCACTGCTTTATATAATGCACAATCAACATTATGCTGTTAAGTTTATTTGAAAAAAAGATTTAAGAAAAACTCACATATTTGAATACATCTTTTATACCATATTAGAAGATTTTCAATCCGAAAGTGGAGTATATGAATCTCCGCAACGTGAATAAATGCTTTGACAGATTCTTTTTTACTAAAATTATTTGACAGATAATTTATCAACTCGATGGGCATTTAGTCTTGCATTTTTGTTTTTTTTTTAATCTGACATGTCTCGTCAGATGTTAGATATTGAGAATCGAACCCGCATCCCCAAATTGGGAGGCTCGCACGCTAACTTCGACGCTACCGGGATGCATTTAAATATGACTAAATAACTATACAAATTCTAACAATATGTTTTTTAATCACTAGTGCTAATTTTATCATTTTATCGTACATGTGTATCAGATACATAATTAAAAATAGTGAAAAATTACAAAATATAGCCTGATTTCTACAATTTTTGTCATCGTCATTGTCAACAAGTTTTTATCTTTGATGTAAGAGTTAAGAATAACTATCACGTGTGAATGATTATTTTTGAAAATTATTATTCAATTCTGCAAATTTTTAGATATGAGGTTGTGTAAAAAAGACCTCGATTTGAAATTAACGCTAATTTCAATTTTAAATAATTTCTTTCGAACTACTCTGTCGAATTCTTTTACGTAGGCATGTATTTCTGACCATATACAGCATACATATGAGCATATAAGCCCATAAGTTATTATTCTACCATTTCCGCTCCAATAAACACACGGATCCTCACAATGTGAAGATTTGTATCGGCAGATTACTTACTTCTCATGAGAATTGGTTGCCCAGCAATTCCCCAACGCATTCAGCCATCCATGTGTTACATTAAAAACACCTTAAAACATATTGATAAAAAGCTTAATCCGAACTACGTGATCATAGCAATGTTTCTATCAATGTTAACTTGTTGAACAAAGTTGACTTGAATCAATTTTTCTAAAAAAAAGTAATTTTAATTGTAATATATAACTAATTAAGAAAACTAACCATTCTATCACGCATCATTGCAGAGTGAAGTTATGACGCTGATCTATCTCTGTCACGTGCTGTGGATGCTTTGACGAAAGTCTCGACTCAGCCATATATATCACCCCCAAAAATACGTTTATTTGTATAAAAATCAATATACAAGTAGCATTCTTGTAATTTCGAGGTCTATTTAGTTAAACTCATCAAATACTATATATCCATTTAAGCTATAACTAAAAATAAATCAATTCAAACACCCCTATATCTGAGTTTTCTTTATTGGCGAGTTTTTCGACGATAATTATAAGAGATTAATACTTAAATAGCTACGCAACTGATTTGATTATACGTGTCATTGATTTATACATAATTTACACGCTATATAATATATATAATATATTTTATATATTATATACCTTTTTACGAATTGATCAATGATCAAAATCTGTAACATGCTTTTGTACGTTCTTTGAAAATGTCGTTAATCTTGCGACCTGTTGGTCGCACTGCATGTGAATATTGCGTATATGTAAATATATTTATCTTATTTTCCATTATAATCGTGAAATTACATCATATTTAGATAAAAAAGTAAAAATAGTTTTTTTTTAAGTTAGTAGTTGCCGAATGTTTTACGAATTCGGTAAAGAATTTGTGGCAAAGTGACACTTGAAGTGATTTAAACTTATCTTACATATACACTACTTAAAAACATAGTTCAAGTACTTGTTTGTAAGATCTTAGGTTGTTGTATTAATTACTTCACCGGAATATCGTTAAATTATTAAGTTTTCTTCTTAAGTGAGCTAGAAAATTTTTCATAATTTGTTTTGATAACAATAAATGATGATAATTCATTATACAATACGCCAATTTAATTGTATCAATACACACTTTCTTATTTACCGTATTATTTCATTATTTAAAATTCGTTTTTCGTGCTTCTTCTTCTCCCATATCCTCTCTCTAGAATTCATATTGTTAGTTACTTTTCTCGTCTCTTCTCGATACATGTCGGCACTACAACCACTCAACGTGATATGTACATATTATTTAGGCACTTTCGACTTTTGTAATGGGGTTGACATCAAAACTCTTATCGAGGCATCCGTAGCACGTCACATAAGTCAGAACCAGCGTAGAAACTTCACTATTGTCTCATCTTATATCCTTATTATAAACAAAGCTATTCTGTTTTGGTAATCATTCTTTCGTATTAAGTATCTATTCTCTATCTCCTCACATGGAGATTTAAAATTATTATAAAACCAAACAAGAAAAATTTGCTTATACTAAGACAAAGTATACTACGTAGATGAAATACATGCCGTATAATATATTTTTAAAAAATCTCCTTCTGCACGAATTTTTATTATAAATATAAAAAAAAACAAAAGTTTCTAATTAGTAATAAAGATACTGGCAACTCACTGTTTTCACTATTCAGCCACACAATTCTGCCATAAATCCAAGTTTATTTTATCCCTGCTATGCCTGAAATACTAAAGATAATCTGTCAAAGCGTATCTTAAAATTCCGGAGATCCATGTTCCTACTTTCAATTAACCACTTTCGAAGAGGACATGGTGATATATTTAAAAGTTCAATCATCATTTTTTCTTTTATTCGGTAATTGCAAAACTGCTATCATTTATAAACACAAATATTTAATACCAGGTTAATGTTACAGAGTAAATAATTTATTTGGTAAATAAAGAAAATTTTCTTGCGTACAAAGTAAATTCAAAATATTTTACATGGCAAGAGAATCGATTGGCTCGAACGGCAGAAAATGCATCAGCCATTTTGTCTACGGCCGTCTATGCCAGTGCTCCCAAACAGTTTATAATAATGCATAGATTAAAATGTATTATTTTATGTCAAATGATTAATGTACGTATTGTTCAAAATAAATTACATTAAATTATATATATTTATCAGAATCGGTTTTGTTTTTTTACGGCAGAAAATCGATCAGCCATTTTATTTACGATACTAAATGCCAGCATTTTTTGTAACATACAATAATTTGTATCGGCTTTTTTGTCTTATATGTTTACAAAGTTATACAAATAAAAATAAAAGTGTCGAAATTTACGAATTTAAAATGTTAAATTTATATTATGCACCAATAAACAAAGCTGAGAAGAGCAGTTGGGGCAGGTGCACGAATCAAGGGGAGCGCAATGATTTTACTTGGTCTGGGGGATTTGTAGCTCGGCTACTTGGCCAGCTGGATTACTAATTCCCCTGGATCCAAATCAAATTTATTAAAATGTGATAGAACAATAAAAAGCAACGTGATCGAAGAAGAAGTGGCTTTATTTGTAATAAACCTTTTATTGTATTAAGTACACGGTAATAATTTTGTTTATCGATTGTATTTCTTGCATTCGAGTCATTGTTGTTTCACTTCGAGTGAGTGCAGTATAGCGTTAATAATGTATACATTTCTAATTGGGTCACGTCTTATAAATATTCGTAAAGCTGTTATCGATTTTTATGATACAATGTTGAGGAACGGGTGTACGATCGAAGATTCTCTGTCCTGTTCTGGTTTCGTAGACTCGCCGGTCTACGACAACCAAGAGGGGAAAATCCCACACAATTTTATGATTCTACCTACCAATAGGAATACTTACCACTACATTTTATTCATCGTACATTATTTTATTTTTGTGTACTAGAAGCAACAGCTACTCTTGATAGTTGAAGCAGACCTGGCCGATCAAAATTCTAAAATTTTCCAATGGCCACACATTAATTACGATAGTTACAAATTTTGTTCAAAATTTTTATTGGATATATGTGTTATGGAATTATAACGAACTTAGCATTTATTATTTTTGTGTAAGTGATTATAAGTGTCCGAATTGAATTTTGAATGCAGATATCCGAAAAACAGTTGTTGTGGATATTAAGAGAAAACATGCACTGAACCAACAGCAAAATATATGTGTATGGCAATTAAGTGATAATGGCTTCGCTTATTCACAAAGATGCTTCAAATTTTACGTCTCAAGCATTTTTTTAAATATGAAATCAATTTATGACACACGGATGTGGTGGGAGTGAAATTAAAAGTCCAGACTAATTAATGGCATAAGTTTCACATTCATATGTCACCAATTCGAAAAATTTAAATGTTGCTCAATGAGATGAATATTATAAACTGCAAATGAAAAAATTTAATAAGGTGGTTCTATAATTATAATTTCACATCGAGTTTTGTTATTTTTATATGGGAATCCGATTTTACGAATCAACTTATTCATCTTGATTTTAAAACAATACTTCGGTGGCGCTATAAAAATCACCATTTACACAAAAAACCAACAATTTCATTATATTATTTATTAAAATATGCCTTCTTACAATTATCTCACTGTTTTTATGATTCACTTCCACATTCTACGTGATATCTTTCTCGTTCCTAAAGTGGAGCACATAGATCAACACAATGTGAAGATATCCACTCCGAAAGTGAATTATATAGATTTCCGCAATGTGAATACATATCTTGACAGATTATTTTTCACAATTGTTTGTCAGAGAATTGCTCAACTCAATGGGAATACAGTTCTGCATTTTCGGATTTAAAAGAATCGAACCCGTATTCCCCAGATTTTCAAGGCGTTCAAGTTAACCCAGTGGCGTAGCTACAAATTTAGCACCATTGTGCAAGTTAAATTGTTGCACCTACGGTACGCCACTGAGCTAACCTCTACGCTATCAGGGATAATACAATATTTAATTTGGATTTGCATTGGAACGGAAACCAATTGATTTACCGAATGGTTAACATATAATATTGTAAAATATCTACTATATCAAAACATTTCCACGTTATGAATCCCCATGTATGATGAAGTGTCGCCTTAGCTGTTGATCCGTTTCCTAGACATACGATTAATTATATATTCATTTTTTATAGAATTTTTATACAGATCGTTTTTCAGAATGATTCGTTGTATTATATATAGGGACTTAAGCGGGTGACTTCCGACGCTGAGGAATTCGCAAACATTCGCGCTTACCAACAGGGGCCACCGAATCAATCACGGGCCCAATAAATGGGCGTTCATTTTTATTTTTGTAATATTATGGTACCTTGTGTAATTATTTGATAATTGATAAAACAATTTTAGAACGACAGTAACTGGTTTTAGGGCTCAGTCCTTCAGGGCCCACTTTTTAAGTACCTACACATCACTATTTTACGCTCCATAATGGGTTAAGAGTTTGAGGCGTTACCGAAGAAGAACGATAGTGGGGGCGAGAGGTATATACTGATAAGAGAGTGATGCTGAAGTTATGGCACGCAACGCCGAGTTGGAGAAAATTTCATATTTACCACCGAAACGTTCATGAATATTTATATACTCTGGTTTCATTGCTTTCAATCATGTCGTCACGAAAATTTAATATACAGTGTAAAGTAAATACCAATACGACAATTTTAAAAGAAAAAAAATGCTACTATTATATACGGCTATTACGCAAGACAGAAAAACTGTTCTGTGGCTGTGAAAACTGAAAAAGCATTCCGGATTTTTCATTGAATATTACTTTTCACGAGAACTAGTCTCAGACAATTGTCAACCTGTTGAGTATCCAGTCTTGCATTTTTTGTATTTTAAATTCAGTAGACGTGGGAATCGAGCTCGTAATACCGAATCAGAAGAACGTACCTGACCTCTCGGCTACTGGGGAGAAATTCATGTTATTAATTAGAAATTACGAAAATATGAAGCCATAAGAAAAAATCAAAATGTCGTCGTCTGGGCCCGTAGCTGTTTTTGTAAATCTCGTCGAGTGAATTTTTGGCATGAGCGGATTCTACTTCACTGGTGCAAGCAGCAATTGCCGTAAAGTTGAGGAGTGACCAGCGAGAGCGACCGGCGGCATGTGAAGGTGGGACGGGAGGGCAGTTTTGTTTACTCGCAGACCTGTTGTGGCGCATGCACGTCCATTGATGAGCGGGTGCGGAATGCGGCCGGCGCGAGCAATGACCGCTCCGATCGTTGTCCGGCCCGTTGCTTCTACTGCAGCCTGGCCGATGGACTTGTAAACAAGTGCAATGGCGTCCGCGCGCGAATCTGCACGACACAAAATAATATAACGGCATATTCACTCGGTCATTTAGAGGTTTCCAGGATACCCGGTTTCACACATAAGCAACGATCTAAAGTCTACCATCCAGTTTCAACCTTATATATATGTCACGCACACTATAGTGCACGCCGACCAAGATTTGAGAAACTGCTCCTGGGACTCTTCTGGCACTTATAAAAAACGTCTCACGTTCGTTACGCCACGGTATAGCCCGCATAACGGTAATGGAGACGTGGCGGGTGGTGGAGCGGAAAGGAAGTTGTAACCTTACTTTTTAAGTTAATTCATATATTTGCTTAATTCGAAACGAACGGAATCCCACAACGTATATTGACCGACTAGTGGTTGATAGCCATTCTATCACATCCCCATTAGCCCAGCGAAAATATATATATATATAATATAAAAGATTTACTTATCAACACAATAACAAATCAGACTCATAGTTCAGATGCACTCAGTGGCGCATTTAGCACTCGAGAGGTCCCAGGCGTAATTCAATTATGAGGCCCCTATGCCCCAGGCGCAATCGTTTTTTTGCGTCTTTTTAGATCTCACACATCTTGAAAATTTACATTCGTCCAGAATCTCATGGTTTCTAGATTTTGTTAGGTCTCACGCTATCTCAATAATTTATACTTTAGTCCGGACTTTTTTGAGACCCACTGGTCGCCAATTTGGAGGCCCCATCAATTGTGAAGCGCCAAATGCGCGCCTGGTGCGTCTATAGGTAAATCTACCAATGGGTGCACTGAACTGCATGCAAGCTTCGAGCTTATTATATTTTGATTGATGTTTATTATTCATTATGCCCTAGTATACAACCACAAAATTTATGTAAAGACCTCACGGACAGTCAATAATAATTAGGATACTTACCTAACAATTAAGAGAAGAATATACTCAATTGTATTAAAAGTTAGATGTACGATACATTATTTGCGACCCAAGTTTTGGTTTTTGTTTTTGTTATGGTCAGTCTTTGTGCAAGAATAAATATTAATATAATTTTAGAACTTTTATTAGGAATATTTATTTAATCTAAAAACATCGTAACCTATAAAACATATTCGTAAATAACGACCTAAACTCACTTCCAGAGATTTAAATAGTTTTAAGTATAAAATGAATTTCCACCCATCGTCGTTTGTCGTTTTGCCTAATTATTTCCATTGTATTTATCTTGAGTTTGAGTTTAAATAAGTTTATAATATTATAAATACAAATGGTTGATCCCTAAACGTGTTCTGCACTGAACACTTACACCTACTCGTTAACATACCGCACACCAGTCGAATTCTCAAATAATTTTACTCATACACTCTCTCAATACTATTATGGTGATCTATATACCGCTAGAAAATGTTCCAGCCACTCGCATTTTAAATTCAAGCATATACAAGAATATATTGTGGACATCTGTATAATTTTATATTTATACACACACACATATATGTATATATATATATTAGAATGCATCAAATAATTGTAATAATTTAAATAAATACGATAGGAGTTTTGACCACTATAATATAAATATTGCGCACTTAAATTCTTACCATATTTTATTGAATGAAGTTTTTGATTGATGCGTATTTTTTTTTAAATAAGTTCCCTTTCCTAAATTAAATTAATAAATAATTATTTCAAGCTTGACTTTCTATATTTCGAGATTTTGCTTTCGAAGAAAATGAAAATGTCAATATTCCTAGAAGATGCATTAAAAAAAAAATGTTTTATTTAGTAGATTTGGCGATATTAAAATTCTAACTTTTATGTATATTTTTGTTAAATACACATAGTTTTAAATAGTTCATTTCTGCTAACAATTTTTTAAACCGTCTCAGATAAGTGACGACCGATCCTCAAATAAATTTGTTAACATATCACCGATGATAGTACGCTTTATGTTTTAGAGAAAATGGTGATTAATCTTTCATTTGTCTTGCCTAACTTAGCGATTTCTGATATATTGCTGACACCGGTTTTCGAAGGGATGTAATTTAATTCTTAGAAGTAATTTAAAATAGGCTTATACTCTATTATAGTACGTCTGAAAAGTATTTAATTTTCATTTTAGGACGTTGTATCCCTTAATAAATTCTTCTTCCATATCCACTATTTAAGTGGAATATATGGACACCACATGCCGCCTCTAAAAATTCCTGTCGCCTGCCAGTATTCTTGCACCCTTCCAGGTATACCTGTATCCCGTAGTCACGCCGAGTATAAACGGAACACAAAGCAGGTCAGGTTAAGACTCTTGAGGCGTCCGCAGTATGTGGCTTAGCCGGATCCAGCGTCGCAGCCTCTCTTTCTCAGTGATTAGTGGCTGCATGGTCCGTTTCCTTACCACCTCGTTTCGAACGAAATTATACCACCGTATCCTTAGAATTCGCCACAGGCATCTGTTTTCAAAGTTTATAAAATTCAATTGCTTTGGGTCTTATTTGGGTGCCACGTTTCGTAACCGTAGAACATCACTGACAGAATGCTTGCACAGCTTGGAGTCCCAGACATTTAGCATGAAATTGAAGGTTGCTTTAGCTATTTCTTCTTGAATAGTGAGTTCACTTTGCGAGGTGCCATCGCCTTCAATGTTTACCCCTAGGTATCTTAAACACTCTCGATGATTTGTCCATCGTTGGTCAGGGGATAATCACGACTTGGGCAGGCATGGTTGTACATGATATCCGTTTTTTTGCATTTATTTTCATACACAAACGGTATATATTTAATTTTCAAATTTTAATTCAGTTAGATTATTATATTACCTATATCTAGAACTTAGGTCTGGAATCTGGCCCATCTTCTCCAGTATCATCTTTTTTTGATTTTAAAATTGTTGACATCAAGAACTCGCAGATCACTTTTATCTTCATCCAGCCATCGAAGCCATGGTTTAACATCACTCTATGGGCATAATGATCCTCAGCCTCTTTAAAGGAAGTGTTGCACTCTTCCAGGTAATATGTGCAGCCCACCGAAGTCACCAGATTTCACACATTTGATAACATCTAAGTAATTTATTTTATTCAAAAAATCGACTGAGAATATCTCATTTTTGCATCTACAAAAAAATCAGCTGGTGAAATAAAATTCCTATGTAGCAATCCCGTTTTAATGTCATGGAACATTGAAGAACTTGTATGTATGTAATTATATATTTCTTCAAGTATTCAAAAACTAGCAGATGGTCAAATGGTGTTTTTCTGCTTAATATATACGTCAAATTAAGCCTGTTTATTATTAAATACACTCATAACTACGCATTTAAAGATAATTCCAATATTGAATTTACCATAATATTTGTATTGCAAAAATAATTTTCATAAAATTTAAAAAAAATTATATAATTTTAAAAAAATACAAAAAAGCATGTTTACATTAGGACTGCTTAAGCTCATCCGAAATATTAATTAGATGTAAAATAATTAAAATTGGTATAGTCAAGCCGAGTAATTTACGGAAATAAGCGAGTGGAAACGATAATCGAATTTGGATTTATTATTGTCTGTCTGAAATGTCTGACAATGCATTTTCGATAAATTTATATTTACAATAGCATCGAAGCTAAATGTGTACTTTAATAGAATATGTAAAATTCATAATTGTATATCGTATAATGTGCCAATATTAATTAAATGTACTGAATCTGATTCGCTACACACTGAAATTCTGGATTGCAAAACACACAAAGGTTTTTCTGTGGGTTAAATATTATATAAGTTTGTAAAACGTATGTATGTAAATATAATAATGTACCGTGTTTTTAAGCGTTGGGCGTTCGAGTACAAGTCCCGTAGGTGTATAAAAATAAAAAAGTGCGTCCATACGAAATCGAATGTACGGTTAGCTGTTAATCAATTTTCATGAAAAATTGTCCTGTCAAGGATTTCAGAGCGGAAGTGGTTTTAAAAAATATTTAAATTGATGACATGTTTTTTTTTCATCACTGTTGATCCAGATTCGGTTGATTCGGACTTAAATGACTTCGGTTAATCAGTAGTCAACTGTACATTGATTGCTTTATTGAAGTGATGATACTTAAGTGTATGTACATAGTTAGAGAACACGCTCGTGGAAAGTGGACGCATACCAATCCATGTACTATTTGCCACATTTGCATGCAACACTCAGGCCAGACTTAAATTATAATATACTACCAAACTTAAGGGCGTTGGCTTGACACAAAAACCCCGTCCCGTCCAAGAATAATTAAAACAAATAAAAATCTAGAGGGCGACTTTTTTAAATTTTATAAAATCTTATATACAATATACAATAATTATATATTACAATATATTTGAATGAATGGCAATAAATACTAACAAATATTCATTTTGTGATATTTTTATATCTTAGGTACTGAAAAGTCTTATTTAACATATTATTATTTGATAATTTGCTGAAATTGGATACTTTTTATTTTATCAATATCAGGTAGAAGATTTCCTGGCTTATTGTTTGGATCCAGCTGTTCTTTAGCTGCCAGGAGAACCCAAACCCTTGCATTGGAAACGAAATCTTCATAATATAGACTGCGACATTTTCCAATGCCGTGATGATGAGATATTAACCCTGAAATATATACAATTAAAAATAATCGAGACACTCCTAAGAACCGCACTGCTTTTAAATATTTCGAAAGCTAAAAAATATTTGCAAGCTACTTAACATTTAAACTTTTTAATCCTATTAACCCATAGCTAATTTTATAAATTCTAAATTATTTAAAACTGGTAAACTTCCATATGTGAGATCACTGTT
>JAGVSQ010006550.1:0-16232 GCA_022683975.1 Rhyacophila evoluta | reverse complement strand
TATATACACATATATAATTGAATATATAAAATTCGTTAGAATTATTTCACTTATTTAAATAAAAATCAAAGTATTACTTCAACCGATGTATAAGGGGTAGACAGATTTTTTTGAATTTTATTCAAAGGTAATGTGATTGATATTGCTGTAAAAAGGTAGAATATGTTAAATAATGCCACTTTTACTTGTTTGCGCTAATCCCTCTTTCAACAGCTTAAGACGAGAATTTACCGAGAAGGGAAAAGGTGTCTCTTTACAAATGTTAAGGCGTCGCGGCGCCGATGACAAAAAATAAACAAGGACGCCTAAGTTGTGGTGACTAGGCAGAGACCATTTCATATAAGAAAATTGATAGCGTATAATTCATACGGAGTTTATTACCTTCAAATACACTATAAGTAACAATAACAAATGCTTTTATTCAACAGTATTTTTTTGTTGTTTATTGTGAACTAAAAATGAATAAATACTATTTAAATTAAGAACTAATTAATAATATTGTCTGATTAGCTGGTGGAATTCTAAAGTGAATCAGTCTATACCCCCTTATAGGAAGTGAGACGGTAGAATTTGAATTTCAAATGTGATATTGATTATCCTTCAAGCGAGTGGTTTTCTTCGCTTTCTTCTCCTTCGAACAGCTGTAAGGTCACTTCAGACTTGCATTAAAATTGGAGATTTTTCTGTGATATTTGAGTATTGTTAAGATAAGTACTGGAACACAATTATTTTGAGTTACTGTAATGGTTTCTTGGTAACTTAAATTCACATAATTTACAATTTCGTATCGCTTTCTAAAATAAAGTACAAGCAGGATGGATTACATGTTAAAGTTTTATGAGTTTATTGACAATTAATTATTTACTTAAGCCCTTAAGTTAAGTTTAGTTTAGTCTTTATCTTAAAATATTGTATTATATCACCGCTGCTAAAAAAGCTTTTATTTTTGATGAAAATTATTTCTACCAGTGAGTAAAATGACAAATTTTCCGATGAGTAATAAATTCATTATTTTTTAATTATATAAAGATCTTGATATGTTTAATCTTAACACGTAAAGAATGGTAAATGTTTTGTAGTTATATTTTATCAAATTATTTATTAGGTCTTTAACGATCGAATAAAAACCTGCCTCAACTGATTCTATTCGTGATTTTGCACAGTTTTATTTAAAAATTTAGTATTTATTATTTAACTGCCGCTCAAAGTGTTTATACCTTCGTGTGACGCTTTATATTTTTTTTAATCGAATATAAGAAATGTTACTAAAATATATCATACCAACATTTGCAAGCTTCAGAGATTTATTTCATAGATTAATTAATATACAAACTATATAATCATTTTATTGAAAATACAATTAGCATATATCAGACTTATTAGCCACTTTGTAATGAAGTTAGAACAAAGTCAGTGCCATATGTGCCGAGCTTGAATCCCACATGTGCATTTAAATTTTTAAAAAAATCAAAGATCAATACTCATACCTAACAATTTATGTAATTAACTGGAAATAGTTTTCGTGAAGAAGTTAGGCTGTTTTTAAAAACACGTAAAATACTTACTTACATTATACTTTAAGTGCTTTAATGTGATTACACCTTCACTGAACTTTTGTCATCTGATTATTTTTCTATAAAAAATATGTATTTGAATAATTGTATTCGCATTTGAATTTTTGATCTCTTTGAAGAAAATCGATGAAAACAATAATCTGTGAGAATGATTTTAATTTATCCATAAATACTCCATTTGGTTATCTATGATGTTATCACATTGACTCAATATATTCTGAAGAGTTTGTCTTCAAATATGGCAGCATCTTGGAGAAAAGTGGCATGTCTGAAGTGGTCTTTAGCATCAGGCCTGATCTGCTTTCGTATCGTAGTTGTTTATGTTCAAAATAAAGTATCGCTCGACGTCAATGAGGCAACATTAGAGCAAACAACTCGAAAGAGACTTAACCGCGACTTTGTTTGTTTATCTGATCATGGAAGAGGGAGAATACATCTGATACTTTTTTAAGATACTGCGACAGTTAGGCTGATGCCACACTTCATTTTTTTGGGTTATTATTGGTAACTATCACGATATGCACTGGTGACAGATAAGCGATAATATTGTGCCTTCAAGTCTAATCTCTATTGCATACGAAATGGAAGCTTAAACAGTAAAACTATACATATGTATATACATAGATATAGATATAACCTGTTTTACTATTATTGCTAATACATAGCTATACTTCTATAGTTAAATAATAATATATTACCATGATTAGGTGCAAGAGTGTCATACTGTAGTTTAAAAATTTAAAGTGTCATTAATGAAATGTTAAAAAATAGCGTGACATGTGAAATCATTTGATGTATTGTGGTATGACATTCTTTGACGACGTCGACCTCTTATTTGCTAATTTTCAAGGTTCGTAAGTTTATTATTTATAGAATATTTCAATATATTTTCTGGTCTATTTGCAGTTGTATTTTAAAACAGTCGCATTTATTTTAATTTAGCCAGATGAAACCTTATAAAAGGTTTATTTTAGTTAGTACATAATTTACATTAACATTTAAATTTTAAGTTCACATTTGCTTAAAAATTTAAAAACCTGCATACATGAGGCAATTTGTGGAGACTGTAACAAAACTTTTATTAAAAGAGGCAGTCTTAAGTCCTAATGAACTTTTTTTTAAACAGCTGTATACTTTCTAATTTGAGAAAAATTGTTGCGTAATAAGCTCAAAGTTTATTTACGTAGCTTAATAGACTTTTTAATATTATTATATAAACACAAAAGACTAATCAAACATATTTTAAATCAAGTGTGTTTTTGTTTTTTTTGTCGTTAACGTATATTTTAGTTAGATTTATTTACATCAGGCGAAGGTTATTGTTTATCTTGCATTATTTTATAAAACGAAAAAAAATATATATTCATGTTATATGAATGTTTTAATAAAATAATTGAATGTCAAGAAGTAATTTTACGAACACTGTCACTGAACTCTGAACAAGTGTCAAATATAATATAAAATACGGTCTATAGTATTTTGGATACAGTTTAAAAAAAAAAAAGTATATTTCTGTAGTGAATATACTTTGTAATACTTTATTTAAAAAGCTTATACAGTTGAAAAAAAGTTCAAGGATTGAAGACAATAGTTTGATTTTTAATATTTTAGTTAAGACAAGAGTGTCTTTTATAAATTACACTATTTGATATTGATCAAAATTTGTAATAGTTCTCAACTTATTCATACAAAATACAGACGATACATTCAATAAGATAAAAAAGTGAACAATTTAGATACAACATTATCAATGAATAAACTATTATAATTGTATACATTTTGTAGATCATTTATATTCAATGTTTTACATTTCAGAGATATTAAAGTGATTGAATAACTAGTCAACGTAAATAAAATAAACGAAAGTAAACACAAAAATAATAAATAAAAGAAGTATATTTGGTAATATTTGTAGAACTCAAGATGGTGCAAACAGTTATTTAATCACAATTTCCATTTCATTCTTTTCAACTTTTTAGTCAATTTTTTCATGGAATTTGCATTCAAAAGTGTATTTTCAAAGAAGTCTATCTGTATTTAAACCTTATTCGTAAAATTAAAAAGATTAATAATACCATCCGAGGTATTAAAGCGTTTCGATGATGACGCCCATCATTTATCTGAGTTTAATATAATTTTCACGGCGTTACTTTTGTTTCTCGAGAAAAAATGTCCGTGTCAAATACAACGCGTGGAAAATTAATGTTTATTCAGTAACGTTCGTCAGAATGGTGCATTATCTAACTACGGTAATATTTTTCTTTCTTCTATTAAGTAAACCGATATATTATATTCCGAAAGTAAGAGTCTCAGAGAACATTTAAATATATTCTTGAAAATAAATCATGATAATGAACGTATTTATTCATTAAAGTTCAAATGCAATCACATAGTAAATAACTATTTCCATTTTAGTACAAAATGCGTATCTCAGCAGTAAAGAATAGAATCAGCATATTTTTGTAATGATTTCTACTCTATAGATTCTAACATACACCCGTTAACGTAACGAATTCATAATTTTTGGAGCTCTTAGAAGTTGAGAGGTAAAGGTGCTTACTTTAGAGTAGAAGGTAGTTGATTCAAATTAAACAGCTGTAAGTTGTTTAGAAGTGAGACTAGACAAACAATACGTTGAGGAATTGTCTTATAACAAACTCTGTAAAAAAATTCAATATTCAGTTCTAAAATTTTCGGAAATTTATATGGAGCACTTTCTAGCTGAATATAAATGTACTGGTTTCAATGTACACTAAAGCCTTCATTTTATTGATCGGGGTACTAAATAATATGTAAATATTCTACGATTGTAACCATTAAAAGTTCAGTTATACTTTTTGCTAACGATCACTATTAGTTCACATGTCTATTGAATTATCAAAAAAAGGATCCAAACCATGACATAAAATAAATTTAAAAGTGTTTAGATATACATGATATAGCACATTAATAGTTGTATCTTATACACCGTATCTGAATTACAGCAAGTTTTTTTATCAAATAAGATGCAGGCAGAGAATAACTTTACTTATATGTACTTTTAAAACTATTTCAAAAAAGAAGCAAAATTCAAAACACAATTTACGAAAACATTTAGTTTTTTAGTTTAACTGATCTGCATAATAATGTATAATGACCGAAAATTGATAATTACTTGTTATACATAAATAATAAATTGATGTTCAAAACTTTATAAAAGAATTCGCGAGCTTTTAAGAAAGCAAAGAGCAAATAAAATATAGTAAATAGGCTGATATTAAACTTACACGGAATGTGATTTTTACTAAAAAGTGTATTTGGAACAAAATCATTTAAGCGAACGATTCAATAATATTTCAAAAGTTACGATGTGAGCCTATGTGTAAAAAACGAAATAAAGCATAGTGAGCAAAATCGTAATATTTCACGTTATCAATAAACGTAGCACGTGATTTTAAGACAATTGAACACGTGAAAAACGTGACTAACGCCACAAGGAGTTCATTTATATTCCCTTTCCACGATCTGAACGAATATTGATAACTTTTTCTTTTTCCTCGTTTCCATACAAAGTTATTACTTCCGTAAAATCTAGTATTTACATAATTTTTATAGGAAGGATTCAGAAAGATATAATAATATTATTTCTATAACATTCGAAATATTATGTATTATACATTTTCATATTTATATATTCCATAATAGACACATATTATGAATTATACACATTTATGCGATGGTCGTACGTAATATACTGATACATGATCGTAAAATTATTGTTTATACAGTTAATAATATTAGATACCAAGTTTATCAAAAGTATTTTAATGTACACGTACGTTACTCACGATTAGGATTGAGAATTATGTAGACGTATACCAAAAATAAACTCTTTCGGCTTTCTTGAGAAAACTAGTTTCGTTTTTATTTTCACTTTTTTTACTCTTGCATTGGTATTTTAAGACTTTTAATTACATACATTTTGAAGAGTTATTAACGACAAATATTATATTATGAATTTTTTTTTACTCTATTATATAACTTCCTCAATCGACACTTACATTCTTAATTTTAGATGGTATTTTTTTATTTTATATTTCTATTTTATATGTATACTAATATCCTATTATATGAATTCTTCGAATATGTTTTTTGTAAATTATAAAAACATTATATGTATAATATAAATAATACGATGAAGACTCTGAAAAACAATCTTTAGTGGATATTGTAATACGCATACTTATTAAAGAATATCGATCGTCTAAGACACAGGCTCCCAACCCCGTGCCCGCGGAACAATTCGGATGTGCCCGCCACTATTCAACCGAGACAGAAATTTAGTGTACAAAAAGGTTGGGAACCCCTGGTCTAAGACACAGTTTATTGAAGTCGTTTGGTTTTTTTATATAGTATATAATTACTATATAACAGGTTTGATCTAAATAAAATTAAGTTTAAACTTACATATTTGTAATTATTTTGGTAGTTTTATACATACAGTATAATTACACGATGATTTGTATTTTTTGATAATATAATATATTATATCCGCGAAATTTCAGTAAATATCACGTCCGCTTCCCGCTAATAGAGATTGATGAAAGGTTTCCGAGTATTGCCGATTGCCTCTGCAATTCAATATGCTACGTGATTGTTGACTTCAATACAATATGTATCGACCCGTAAACGAGTCGGTAACGATTTTTCGACGAAAATTTCTCAGGAAATTTAGTTGACTGGCTTATTCTCGGTCTGATGGAGTATGAGCATGTATTTGAAACTGGTTTATATTTCGCTATCCAACAGATAATTTTCACTTTAACCAACAGCACAAAAAAATTTTCCCACTATACCCATGTATGTATAAAGTTTGGTTGAGTAAATATGATAAATTGAAATGTTTTATTGGTTTTTTTAATGTTATTTTTTCGTAAGCATAGTTTGAATTTACCATCCAATAATGATAAGAAATTTCTGTTTTTATATCACTATAACAAAATCACATAAAATGTTGTTTTTTTGAAATATAACAAATTCTTTGGTTGTTGAGAGGGATTAATATAGTATTTTTTTTTTCACATCTAAATTAATTGATTTTTATATGGTAGACAGTGGCGTTTTGGTTTTTAACACCCCAATTATTTATTACTAGTAACATAAATGTATATTACAAGATTGGTTTAAATATGATACACGTTTTTTTTATTTTAAATATTAATTATATAATGCAATTTCTCTTATTATTTTTACCAACTGAATAAATATTCACTGACTAAACAAGATAATATTATTTAATTATTGTGATTTTGATCGATTTTTAGGGAAATCATAAGTTTTAAAATTTATTTAGTTAGTTTCTGTAAAAATCGGATGATTTTAAAATATGCATTAATTATTCTAAAAGTTCTTTGATTAGAAAGCTTGTATGTCTCCATAGAATATTTTTCAGTAAATATTGGAGTCTTTTAAATGACATTAGCATTAGCCGATTCCGAGCTTTCGTTATCTTAATTAAATATCTGCTTAAATGCTTAAACCATGAAAGCTCGTTTTGATGACAGTGTCTCCCTCTGACGAAAAAGCTATTAATAATGTTATTTTGAGTGTAAAACCAGCTAGCTTGTAATTTTAAAATACTTTGAATGCGTTCGAATTTCTAAAGTTTAACGCCGTAGGAACATAAAAATGTGGATATATTCATTAATTAATCATATACTATTGAAACAAATTTAGTACTTTGTATAAGATTTGCTTTGTGTACTACACTTAAAATTTTATCTTTATTTTATTAAAATAGGTTTCTTTCTACAAGAAGATAGTTTTTATTATATTACAACTACAAATAGAAATATATATTTATTAATTTAAAACTAATAAATGAATATTTTTTATTAATTTAGTAATAAAGTTAAGCTTAATAATTTTAAATGAAAAGATATGTCAAAACTAATAAACTATTTAAATATTAACAAGTAAAAATTTAAAGTACAAGTTAATGCATCACGGAAGCATTGATGACTGATAAGCTTAACATGTTACATAACTCCTCTTCACAAAGTTCATTACACTTCAGTCATACAAGTAGATAATAATATATTGGATGGAGTGGGGAAATGGGGAAAACTGTACAAGGGGTAAATATTTTTTCCCTGGCGGAAACACTAAGCGGCGTCAGCTAATGACGTCACAGGACACTTGCGCCATGATTAATTGCCGAAAGATTGCAACACCAGTTGGCACTTGGGAGCACAAATATAGGTTTTGTGAGTCGATTTACGATAGGCAAGATTTTTTTCACAGGACTACAGTGTATAAGCGTATTGTATTAGGGGAAGCTTGGTTACTTTTTTGTCACAAAGCTTTGCTTTATTGCGAAAATCTGTAAAGAAAAGAAGCATACGATAGAATATATTTTTTATATTGAACTGACTGATATAATGTTACGTTATATCATGAAATATTATTAAACAATATTATTCAAAACTTTCCCATATAAAATACAACAAAAAATATACTTTATCTAAATCACAACATACATATTTTTTTGTAAATATTTCAGACTGGTTTAAAAATTTCTATATAATATGTACGTTACAGTTAAACTGTTAAATTATGATTATGTGTTTTAGTTTATATTGTTAATTATTACATGGCTTTTTCTATTATAGTTTGGTCTCTAAATTCAAGGTATATAGGCTGATCGTTAGCATTTTAAAATTACGAAAATATTATATTAATTCAGAAAAATCGGTCATATCAGCAGTGATGCCCATTGGTAACTTTTAGAATACAGCCTTTTAAATTGTAGAATTTCTTGACGTAAAATAGTTAACAGAATGTTATTTTGTATTGATAAGCTTAGGTTAGGTTAAGTTTGTTAATATTTTGCGTGTAGTTTACCTGAAATGATTTTACAGTGCATACACTGACCGGTTAATGTATGCATGATCAAAATGCTCACTTTAACTGTAGCATGTACACAAATTCAGCTTAGTAATATGAAATATGAAATTGATTAATTCTATTTTTCTATAAGCTGATTAGTAAGCGCACATGATTTGGTCCCGAAGGTTAAATATTTAAACCAAATGAATTTTAAGAAAATGCAAGGATAGACCTTCAAAAATAAGTTATATTATTATATACACATTGAATAATATGTGCATTGCCATATTTTGGTCAATGATTATTATTTTCAGTTGTCTACGTGTGACGAATTGGTATTGGTACTACAGTATTTTTTTTTATTAATAAACAATACACACTTTATACAGTTTTTTACAGTGGTAATTGGTATGTTTATGAAACAGCTCAAATCATATTATCATAAATCATATAACGATAGCTTGAATATAAAAAAATATCTATTTCATGCTGTAATTCTAAATAAAAATTGGCCTTTTGTCATATCTTTTCAGAGAAAAGCTGCCTGGAGGCATTGATTTTAATAGGGAAAATATCGTGAAAGAGTAAAAAGTTTACAAAACGTCAGATAAAATTTATCTCGTTTCACTTTGTTAGGTTTTATATGATTTATGGTTGGTTAATTTGATATCAAACTTTTACGCATCGGATGCATATTAAAAATTATAAGATTTTTTACGAACATTAATATACTGCCATTATCTATTTTTGATTACAAATTTAACTTTGAGAACTATGGAAATGAAAATGAAAAAAAGAAATTAGAACAAATGGATATCAATCGTATGAAGATTATTACCCCGAAAATGGAGTTCGTGGATATCCATATTGTAATGACTTATTTTGGTAATTTATTTATCACGAGAGAAATTTAGTCAAGTCGAACCACTGTTTAATCTGTTTGACATTAATTCCTGGGGTTTTTAAGGATTCTCTGATCCTTTGATTTCTACAAATACTAAATTTAATGTATACAAAAATGCAGTAATCCATGGCCAATAGTTTGACTATTAATTTTCTTCTTATTTTGAGGATCTTATAATTGGATCCATATGCTTTACATTCAAAACATACGAAGTGAACAAAAATAAACATTTTTTTAATGATTCACCTAAGAACGTCAGCTATTTCCTGGTACGTGCACGAGTAAATAGACCATGGTCAACTTTCAACACAGCTTATATTTATGATGAAGAATATTGTTTAAAAATAGTCAAGAAAAAATTACAGCACAAAAAGCTCTGACGTAACCTCCGGCGAAAGAATGATTTAAGTCAGATTTTAATGCAATTTACCTACCTACATACATGTTTTATATTTTTTTCTTCTTTTAATCCAATCTATGATTACTGAACAGTTTTGATATTACGCAATAGTTAAAAAGTAATTGATTTTGTACGCTTAGCATCAAAGTGATGTATTTTATTCAATATGCGTACATTAAGGGAAATATAAAGTTATTCAATATTATCTTCCTTATCTATCTATCTACACAGAGAAGAACACGCCTTAACGTACGCGGAAGTGCCAAAGAAGGGTTGCTAGTTTCTACTTGTACGAGTAAAGTGCTTCCAAACATAGCTCCAGTTCCAAATAACGTGCGAGAAATGTAATTTAATGACAGTTATACAAACTTCCTCTCACCCAGTCTGGTTAGTTATCACTTCGGCTAATTGAGTTTTAACTGACATAGTATTATGGCCTATGTGTATTTTCGTTCACGCGTCACCCCCATAACAATGTACTAACACGTCTTACTCAGCTATTTTCACTCGCTCTAATGGAAAGTAATATAAGGGAATTTTATGGATTTATTTGTATGGTTGCTTTTAGTGTTTTTCCTATTGAATACATGCAGCTTTGACGATATTTTTTTCAAAAAAATGATAATATTTTTTATTCGCGAGAGTATATTTGTTAAACTATAGGTTATTGTTAATCTTACGTTATATTTGGGTTAATACATCATTAGTATAAGATACAGTATTATATTATTTAAAAATATTGATAAGAATGATAAATTTGCATATATCGTCGTCAAAGTGAAACGTCACTAACTAAAAAAAATGATAATTTTGAGATGATGCATACATATTCTATGATTTTAGTTTAAATAAATTAAATAAATTCAATGTCTATATAATAATGTTTTTTTTTATAATTATCAGTGTTTTCAATGGTTTTTAGGTCTATCAATATAATAATGGTATAATGGGATTTATTAATTGTCTTAGAATATACAAAATACGAAATACATATTTAGTGATTATCGACAATACCAGTTTATTTGAGTTTATGTATATTTATTTACCTAACTCGTTTTTAAGTGTGGAGGATATAGATCTCTACAGTGGAAAGATGAATATTAAAAAAACAAATAATGTGAGGTTCCATATTGTCAAGACTTACGTCACGAACAGATTTAATTTCATAAGAATTGATTTTCTGCCAATTGTTAAACCCATTAGGCATCCAATCCTTCCTTTTTAAAGTTTGAAAACTATAACAACTGTAGGAGTTGAATCTACAATCTGCAGCTTCAAAGAATCTATGCTAAGCTCTTAGCTACCGGAGAGACAAAA
The DNA here is from genome assembly GCA_022683975.1 of Rhyacophila evoluta. Classification (NCBI taxonomy): domain Eukaryota; kingdom Metazoa; phylum Arthropoda; class Insecta; order Trichoptera; family Rhyacophilidae; genus Rhyacophila; species Rhyacophila evoluta. The sequence goes on along the minus strand of JAGVSQ010006550.1, from coordinate 5,170 downwards.
TTTAATTTCCTTATACGCTAAAAATATAAAAACAATTTTATTCCATTATGAATTGAATTATTTAATCATTTTTATTGTTGTAAATTATACTAATAAAATTTCACTACAATTAGAAACAAAAACAATGAACAGATAAACAAATATGAGAGTGTAAGTAATACAGTACATATTATGTTTTTGGGTGCGGTCATACCACTTATATTTTAGTCCTTGAAAGAATAAAAGGGGGAAAAAATATAGAAAGAGTCAGAAATCCCGTTTTAGGATCATAGCATATAAACATATTAATAAACAGTAGAAAGATCTGTTTGAATAATGGCTATTAGTCTTATTAGAATATATTCCTTAATCTCTACCTTTTTCTATATCTATGCTTCTAAAATAAAAAATATTAAGCTTTCTTTTGCCAATCGGTATATTTTGTATTCTAAAATAAGCCAGTGTGCTTTGTAGTAATAACATTTACGAGTATTAAATGAAACATATCATTGATGGTTTTAGAATTGGACCAAGTATTTCTGCCTATCCAATAATTTGATATAAACCATATGGCACTTTAAGTGCACAAGCAGAATGGACATTGAATACATTTAATTCAAGTAGATTATCTTACTTACATTATTTCGCAAGAATCACTTTGCAAGTTTAAAAATAAAATGATTTAAATCACGCTACTTGAAGTATGCCTTGCACATGAGTATTTTTTTATTTTATGTGCGACGAAAATTATTTTAACGATCACGTCAAAAGTAATAAGCCTTTTTGATTACAGTGGTAATATAGTATTTGTCTTATGATATGTAAAATATATATGGCAATATATTTTTGAGAAGTTATTAGAGATGTATATTTAGAAAATAATTAATTAAAATATATGTATATGTATTATTTAAAATGTGTATCGTTATATAATATGTTATGCTAATAAAATATTACTTAAATCCATCTAACCATAATATGTTACTACTTTTGAAGTAGAAATTTTTGATTATTTTAATAAATATTATTCATATACATTATCGCTTAAGCTTGTATTCTATAGTAGTAAATTATGAATGCATGTAAATAAGGTATTTATTTTAACTTAATGTATCATTTGAAACTGAAAAGCTATTTAAAACAATTCAATATGAAAATAAATTCTCAAAACTAAAAAATAATATCGGTTACTTATTCAAGTTTCGTAAATTAAACTATAATTTGATAGGATTTTTAATCCGTTTCTTTGATGAATCTCAAAATAGAAGAGCTTAATGTGTTATTCATTTAGATATAAGATTTCAACCAACCGTAAGTTCAACTTCAGGTCAAGTGTGCAATCATAAAAGAAAAGTATTTTGATGTAGACTTCCTCTACTAACAAAATATTTACGAAATATTTAAATGAAACTTACGATGAGTCGACATTTAGATTCATAATATGTGTCATATTGTAGATTCTAAGTTATTATTATATTCAAAAAACCGATTTAATGAACTGCTTGGTATCTATATCCATAGTATTTACGTCCAAATTTCAAAAGTATTGGACATACTTGTTATTTATTTTCTATGCATATTATAAACACGACGTAACTTTCAGATGTATATCTTCTTATAACATGTTTGCCCAATACGTTATACCCAAAGTGAAGCATATGGATTTCCACAGTGTGAAGATATCCACTACAAAAGTTGAGAATATAGATCTCCTTAAAGTGAAGACGTCTTGACAGATTATTTTTTATGAGAATTGTTTGTCAGACAATTTTTTAACCCACTGGGCTTACAGTCCTGTATTTTCGGACATTTAACAATCTGGTAGATAATCGGCAGTCCACGAACGCTAGGTGTGTACCCTAATTTCTCGACTACTGGGAGACGTATAATATACCAAAGTATTAAATTTGGTACCAATAAAATCATCGTATATAATACAATGTTTATATTATTAAAAATACGTTTTTAATTGTTCATACAAAAGACAGCTTAAGTCGTGAGTACTTTAACAGCTATAATTTCCTCAATATACAGATAGGCATTTTAGAATTCGTTTCCACCTTATGTAATATAATGAAAATGAATAAATACCTGGATAATATCCATTTCCGTGACTTTCCCGAGGCAAAGAGCATTATGAACGTCCCAGTGCGCGGGCTATATTGCGAAAATTAACCGTTCCGTGGTTTTCACAACATGTGACCGTAAATTGCGGTACTTGTTTTTGCCCAATTGTTCATTGGGTGTGAGATTTATTACAAGCCGCATAACTTATGGCATAACCCAGTTTTCGATTAGTTACCTCTTGTAATCGATGCTTTTAATTACAATAACTTTTATTAATTAGGATCATGACAGTTCTACTTGAATTTGACATAGATATATCCAATTTAATTTCCGTAATATTATACATATTCCTTAATATAGATCTTCAAAATATAAATTGGTCCACTTCAAAATAAAACAAGATAAATCTTCATATAATGAAAATCATAATCATTTTCATAAGAATTGGTTGTCAGCTAATAGTTTAATATATTGGCCATCAAGTCTTACGTCTTTGAATTTAATGTCAAAATTTGTAAAACGAATGTTACCCTTATGCTTACAGTTTGAATACTCTCAATCCAAGATTGATTATTAGGATTGCAGCAGGTTACGCGTGAAGATAATTTGTAACATGGGCCTATCGATCAAGCCTACAGTACATAGTTGTTGACGCGTACTGAATAATGTGTGGCCTGCCTCAATCCTTATCATCGTCAGGGATTGAAGGTTCCCGGACTGCAGGCAGACTGTTTGTGTATGGGGACATTTACTCATCAGTCATCGGTCATCGAACTACGACTGAATAAAACTGCATAAAATGCTTTAGTTGTCCAAATACACACTAATTGATTAACTAATATAGGACATATTATAAACTACACTGTTATTAGACAGTTATATATAATCGGAGTATGTGAGATTGTAAATTACTGAGAACCGTAAGACGCAGGTAAATTTTTTGCAGTTTGATATTACAGTGGCTAATTAATAAGTTTGCATATTTTGGTTGTGGGCTTCAAGTCCACAAAAGGATTTTTAAAAATGTGGAAGAAATAATATTATATGGTCTATGGCAACCATTTTTCTCAAAAATGGTCTGCTTAGATTATACAGATATCACATAAATTCATATTATCGGTAGATATTTGACACAATAGTAAGATTACTAGAGAAATTTAGTTAGGTAAAATCATTAAATAAATAAATATTTAAATATTATTGACAGTCGCGAACTTAATATTTAATATTCAAAGTATTAAAAACTATGTTTCTTTAGATATAATATACTAAAATATGGATACCTTCAATATGTATGACAGTTTGGATCTTAAGAATTAAATTTAATTTTTTTGTACTTTACTGTGTAATAACTGTCAAGTCGTATTTAATATTAAATACTGGTAAGTAAGGGTTTATTATGTTTTAATGTTTTTGTCCTTTTTCGTTTAATTAGAAAACAGGACAAAACATACATTTTACAATTTAATCAAAATTGAGCCGAGGGTGGGTCAAATATTTTGGTGATAATACCAGTATCAAAGCATGTTTTAAAAGAGAACTTGAGTGTAAATCTAATAACTTCCGGTCGGTCGGATATCAACCGCCCCAAACCCTTTTGCTTATATAATTATACGTGTACAGTATGACACAGCATTTAAATTAATAAAAAATACGTAAGATTATTTATTAATAACAAACTAATGACGTAACAGGCAAAGTTAATGCATTATTTTATTATTATTACACCATATTCGCTCCCAAAGTGTAACATTTGGATGTGAAGATATCCACTTAGAAACTGGAGTACATGGATTTCCGCAATGTGAAGACGCATTGACAGATCATTTTTTACGAGAATTGTTTGTCGGAATTGCTCAACCCAATGGGTATCCAGTCTTATATTTTTGGATTATTTAAATACGACAGCTGGGGAATCGACCACGCATTCCCCGGATTGATAAGTGCGCACGCTACTAACTAAGCTACAGGGAAGAATTAATGCATACATAAGATATAATAAATGATTTAAATTATAATTCATATTTATTTAAAAAACTGCATAGTAAGTCACATTTTTATACTGTAAAGTCGTAATAAATATTCATAATTAATAAAATTCACTTTAATATATTGTACTCGTATTTAAAAATACATGTATTATTTAATATAAAATACATTCCACAATTTATATTTGTATATTATACTATAGTCACTTTATCGTTGGTATGGTTCGCATAATCTAGGGTTATCAAAGTAATGTGTTCTATTTTTGAAAATACGATTAAGTTTTGCTTAACCTGATGCTTCATAAAGACATCGTAACGTTATTTAGTGCACACTATGTTGGGTCACACTGTAGACATACGATGTATGGGCACACGAAATTCTAAATTAACTGAAGTAAAACTAATCCGTGGATTAGGCAGCATATAGCGTTCGCCGATATAAAGTAATATGTTTAAAGCTTCGGGGATGAACTGTCAGTCAATTTGACACGCCACGCATGTTGCCACAGTTACCTACTTGTAACCCCTTTCTTAAGTAATGGGGATAAAATTATTTCAAATTAATATTAATATCTTAAGACATACAGATTAAGGTTATCGATATTTTTTTATGAAAAAAATCTACAATTATAATCATTTAATATGCCTTCTCCTGTAACCTTAAAATCGTATAAAAACATTGTGACTGGCTAGAACACGTGGTCTAGATGCCTTCAGAAAGCGTAAATCCTTCTGAACCTTTCTTTCGACCAGAAGAATTTCGGCGTCTTGGAAGACTGCTGGATCACACCTACAGGATATTATGTCAAGTTAAAGGATATTGATATAACTTGGAATCCCGCGATTTTGTGTCTTTTAAAAAAACTAGAAAGCATTTATTAAAAATATCCAAAGAGTTTGGTAATTGGCTGACAATCAATTCCTATGAAAAAAGTTCTACATGATCGATGGAGAAGAAGTAATGATTATAAATGCAATTTCGCAAATAAAATATTGGAAGTAATGTTTTATTCCGTACGTTTAGCTTTAGCTTTTATATAATAGATATTTATAAATAATTATTTGGTTAGTTTATAATAAACCATTGGGTTGAGTAATTAATTGTCTGACAAACGATTCTCGTGAAAAATAATCTG
>JAGVSQ010006549.1:0-16232 GCA_022683975.1 Rhyacophila evoluta | reverse complement strand
TTTTTCTTGCATTTTCTTATAATTGATAAAGTTTATACAAGTTTCTGATGAAAAAAATCATTAAAATTTGAGCTTGTGGTAGATTTTATTTAGTTCATTAAAATATTTTTCAGTAAAAACTATCTATATTTTTTTACATATTATTAATTGAATTGTAATTGATTATAAATATACGATATTAGTAAAAACGTAATATTTTTTTGCTTATATGGAAAGATAGTTAAGGTCGATTTATTTCTTATTTTACGGCCAAATAATATGAATGTTTGTTTTTATGTTCAATTTTAGAATTATATTAAACGTTTTTACTAAAATCTTATATTTATAACCTTACAAAAAGTAGATGGATACAGGTTATGAGCTGCCTCTTCTTCTCTTAGTTTCTTAAATATATTTTTTAATACTATCCAATGTAAATTGAAGGCAAACATATGAATAACATTTGATTTGAATATTGTCCGTTTTTATTTTAAATTAACATTGAACTAGTACAATCTATATTTCAAGAATAATGGAGATCTTATAAATTTTCTTTCAATTTATTTAAGTTATATTATTTCAAACATTGTCAAATATAAGTAAATACATTAAACATTTCAAACACAAATTAATATCTTGAATTGGCGAGCTCATTGGTCAATGATTTTCGATACAACACCTCGAACATTATCCAATCAAATTATCTAAATGAATACTCCTTCAAAGCATAGTTTGTCCAATAAATACAAAATGATTAGGAATCAGCTAACAAATCGCTTGCCAAATAATACAACATTTTGTTACTTTTATACTAGACTAAGTTATTTAAATTTTAAACCACTTATCTTAAATAAATAAATGTATTAATAACTTTGTATTCTCACAAATACAGGCACATGTATTTCAGTCAAAATTCTTAAGTAAATATAAAAGGCTTTCATCTTAAGTCACTTTTAGTTTGAAAAAAAAAATAAGCTGTATAAAATTTCTTTTAACACAAAACAAACTTTTCCTAAGAATAATTTGATAAAAAATAACACATTTATTTAAGTAAATAGATACTTTTAATTTTTAAGTGTACATTTCTGCCAAGGCTACAAAATAAGTAGAGTATTAGGACACGCGCTTGGAAAGTTTCTCTTAACAATTCCGTATTTTGATGAATAACCTAATTTAAAGTTTGCTTAAATAATATCTTTTCTTCAGAACAGAAAATATCGCTAAAATGCTTTGTTATCTGATGCTATCTAGTTTTTTATCAGCAAATTAGCCGGTAAACATCAGGGTACGAGGTCAATCACTTATTTATAAGTAAAATTTACCTACCAGACTTCATATATTATAACTGAGTTTATATAATTATATTTACAAAATAAATACCAGTTGAACAAATTATTCAATCAACTTTATTTAAAAAAAAATCTACGAAATAGGATATAGAAGTAGAATTGTATTTTTTAATTAAATTATTATTTATTGTTTGCACTCGATTAACAAGTATTCTTTGATATCAGCTCCCTAAGTGAAGCATATGGATACCCCATCTCCACCTCTAAGAAACTCCGTGGTCCGCCAGGTCTTGCGTCCTGCCAGGTCACGCCTGCATACTGTTACTTTACCGAATACATTCTATAAAGAGTATAATATTTCACGGCTCTTTATGGCGGTGTTAAGATTATGCAGGTCAAATTAAGGCTGTATTGAGGTATATGCAACATATGACCGATCTAGTTCTTACATATTACAATAAATTTTGTATCATAAATACGTCTTTATGGATACATCACTACTGTAAACAAATTATTTCCCCTCCCAGTGATACTGACTGTTAGGATAAATACGCACCGTTGTCAAGGGTAATAGTTTCAGGTAAATAAAATTTCATAAACATGGTTTATTAATAGTGAAGATTCTTATAAATTGTCCTAAAAAAATATGGGAGATTTAACCCCTCATGTTACAGATGTCTCTTGGTGGAGGATACTCGGTCAAATAAGCTGATCGAATTTCTAGTAAAAAAAATCTTAGAAATAAATTTATTCCGTTCTATATTACTAGTTGCCATATACTGCATAGCAGAGAATTTTTGAAATTTGAAAGCTTCACTTCTTAATTGTAGATCAACATCTTAATTATATGATTCACTATTACTGTGTTTTAAACCGATATAGAACAACAGAGTATAACATATGTTTATTATTTTACATTCGTCTAACAGGCATTGTACATTTGCAATCCGTTTATCATAACTTGCAGTGCATTCACTTTCAAAAAGATTTTTTTTTAATAAAATATGATTTCTAAATCCCTAAAATGGTTGCACATCATACAAGGTTTACACGATTTATGCAAAAACAAATTTAATCAGTCTTTCAATTCGATGAAATATGCCACATAAATAAAATAATAATATGTCTACAGTTCTCCACAAATTAATCCACACTATGCATTGAAAAAAATATTTTGTAAACTATAAATAATTAATCTCTATTGGGAGTCGTTTAAGCTTTATATTCATACTTGGACAAAATAAAATTCAGATTTCAAATTCATATATATACATTGAAAATATCATTTTACTTGTCTTTAAATAAAACGATCTACCCACTTGAAACAGCTTGAATATTCTCATTTGAACGGGAAAATTTTAGTAATTTTATAGTAAATAATAACGTTTCTCTTAAATTATTTATAATATAATAAGACAAAAATATAATAATCTTACACTGATCCTTTTTAACGGTATCCACAAATTTTAAATAATTACTTAAATAAAACAAAATTAGCGCAAGGCTTGTACGCAAAACTTTACAAACTCAAATCCATAGTATTTATTTTGCGGCCACTAAACTATTACATACGTGGTTTTACTTCGGCTCTTTCGATATATCACCCGTTTTTGTACATAGAGATTTCGCACTAGATTACCTAAATTTTAACAGGTGTATGAGAGCAGAATATATGTACACCTTCGAAATTGGACTCCCGAAGGGGCTATATTATAATACATGACATATACCATGGTTTTACCCTAAGGAATAATAAAAGATGGTAACAGATTAGACCTGCCATACTTTTGCTTGTCTATAGGTTAATTGTAACATCATCTTGAAACTTAACCTATGAAAAGGATAATTTGAATTTAAATTATGACTATATATTGAAAATGTTTTGAACATGTTCGCTCCCAAATTGGAAGACGACTTGACAGATAATTTTTAACGAGAATCGTTTGTCAGACAATTGCTCAACCCGATGGGTATCCAGTCCTGCATTTTCAGATTTTTAAAAATCTGACCAGATGGGGAATCAAGCCCGCATTTCCTAGATTGCTAGGCGCACGCGCTACCAACTACGCGAACCGGGCAGACATTTTATTATAGAGTATTGAAAATTCAAGAAGAAACACGCGTAACGTTTTTTTAAATATGTATTTTTGGGCTCATTGTGTGATGGATAACAATGGAAGAAACTAACAGTGAAAAATAAATATTTATCACTTAAATATTTGTCTCTAATGATGAAAGTGCCTATGCTAAATATTGGATATTTTAACTGGTATCAAAAAATGCTTTAAAATGCTCCTTCTTTTAACGAAAAAGTTTGCATAGCATACCAAAAGATTTTTAAGTAAGTGTTTTTTTTTTGAAATTGGGATATTCAGAAATTCTTAAATTCAAAAATATTTTTAGGAGAAAGTATAGTTTTATAATTGAGTTAAGTATGAATATCTGTTTTTATCAGAGACTTATCAGTCTGATAGGATTAAGATATATCACGCTCACAAGAAATTGAATAAAACTAGATACCTAAATAAATATAACTTTAAATAAAATAAATTGATAGCTTTTTATATTTCATGACATCGTCTAGAAAGTTTCGCTCAAAGCCAAAAATAAATTGATAGAAATTGAGCATTGAACCACAATATGCAAGGCTATCAATATAATTTAGTTTATTCTCAGGACTAAAAGAGAATTTTGAAAAAAGTTCTGAGTAAATGAACTGAGAAAAGTTATTATAATAACTTAATGCTTACGGTTGAAAATAAAACAATAACATTTTTTGCACCTCTGTTATATTTCCAAAGCTTTAAGAGGTCATTGTCAGATAATTGGCTTTAAATGTTTGTACAAATTGCTAGAGTTATAGACTCAATAAAGGGTTTCTTTGTCTAATACATTTCTAATTATAAGAAAATGGTAAACGGTGAAGTATACAAAAGTAAAAAAATCTCCACTTATTGTTCGTTTTCGTTAATAAACCTGCTATTAAAATTTTTAATTAATTTTATGATTAAGAATCTAGCATCAATAAAAAATATGTGTTAACAGATTTGAAGTCCTTTAATAAATTTGATATGGTAAGCACTGTGTATAAGAAAAAAAAAATGACCATGGGAAAAAAACTAATAAAACCAATTTTTTTTTAGCAATAAATTCGTGATTTTTATTTATGTAGTTGTTAATACAATAAGTATGCTTGAAAAAGAAATATATTTAAAAAATATATGTTTATGATAAAGATTTAAATTTTATTTTATAATTTGTTTATTTGGATTAAAATATCTAAGAGAGAGCTAGTTTGACAAAAAAAAATCATAGCATTTATCAAGCTATAATATTGTATGTTGAAAGTTTGTAAATAGAAATAATTTTTACAATAAAACAATCAGGCTCCCCAATTTCCATAATATATCTTCAATCGTTGAACAATTTAAGATGATTGATTGTTTATGTCGGCACGTAATAATATTAAAGATAATTTTGCACAGTTTATTACATTTATAATATTATCTATTAATCAAAGTTTGCTTTTTACGGGGTACGTGGCCACCATGTATTACATCCAGGATTACTAACTTGTCGCCTTCCAATCGCTATGCATCCCACCCAAGTCATCCAACGATAGCTTTTATTCCCCATGTATACTGTGAATGTTGTCCGTCTGGCTTATAGTATACTGGAATTCCGATCGGCTAATAGAGAGGCTCTTTGAAAGCATCTGCAGTTCTAAAATGTTTCAGCGTTCCTAGATGAACTTTACTTGACAATATGCTTCTTATCCCGTTATCTTATCCACAAGTTCAAACTACCTCATCCCATTCGATAAAATTAAACCATTTCTGAAGATATTGAATCAAAATAATATCATACATTTTATTTACTCAATACAAGTAATCATCATTCACCTGTGTTATGTAGTCTGCCACTAATAGTAATCTGACTTATTCAATGTTCACTGGCTAATTAGGTATTCTGTTTACCTGGCAATGATTACGTAAATTAGTTGACCAGTGACTACATATTAACCAAGTTTGTATTGTAATTACATAGCTGCAGTTCCGTTAGAAATGTAAATATTATACACGCCTACATAATATGACTGAACATAAATATAACAGTAACAAATATAATTAAATACATTATAAGAGCTATAAATTTCACGTAAATCATCGACATGTATTTTTCAAAATATATTTATATGTTCATGTAAATATTATTTAAAATAACTCCATACAATATACTTAAATTTGAGAATAAAAATAAATAAATATATATCGACTTTGGAAAAGAAAAAGGACGTAAACATCAATTTTTCAGAATATCTTTTATTCGATGATCTTAATGTATATAACTTAATACACGTTCCATCAAAAAGATGAACGCTGAGAATGCCGCATTAATGTCTCAATTTAGCTTTTAAGTTTGAAAAAATAATGGCCTGTGAAATTTGCGACCAGAAAAAAGGGCTTCCACCTTATTGGTTTTTCTTAAATAACTTATTAAATTAATATCATATTGAGTAAATAAAACACCAGTTTAAGTCGTCGGGTACTTCAAGGTTATTTCTATGTAATGTTTGAGTTTGGCTTAAAATCACCTAATAAACGATTTTTGTGCCTCCTGCAAAATTAGTTATATGTAGTTTACGTCCTTTTTATTTTTCACAGTCGATATACAAAAACCGATAATGAATTTCCATTTGTTATGAAACATCAATTGGATTAAAATTAATTTGTATAGTATAAACTCTGAGAAGATTAATAGTATTTTATAATTTGAACTATATAACTCGATCATTAATTACTGACTAACACATTTATTGTAGTTGTCATCGGAGGTCCCTGTTTCATTTCCTGTAGTTTCTTAGAATGTTTTAAGCTCTAGCAGAAGAGATACCATATGAGTTGAATAATTACTTGATAAAAGATCTAGATCTTCATATTACGAAGATGCATATTTTCTCTAATTAGTCTCTAACAGTCATGTTAAAAAATCACGTGCATTCAGTTATAGTATATTGCAAAAGGCTTAACAAAAGCGTTTCTCCTTTAAATGTTGGTGTTTAAAAATCGCAATAGTGTATGAGTTTCAGTTTATTAGTCAGTTTACTACTTCTTTCTATGCAGACCGTTAACTGTGACGTGGGTTTACTTTATGTCATTTTCAGAGCGTATGTGTTTAACGTATGTTTACCGGCTGTGCGATAAGAATTACTGTCTTTGCAAAGGTGTAAAAAACGAAATGCGTCGCAAATTATAAAGCCTATAGATTTCATAATACTCTCGAAAAACTTTCTATAGAAATAAAGTGAAAAATAATCTGTCAAGACATCTTCACATTGCGGAGATTCATATATTCTACTCTCCGAGAGAATATCTTCACACTGTGTAGATCCATATATTCCACTTTGAGAGCAAACAATGATGTATTAAAAAAGATACTTAGAATTGGCGAATATAATATAGCAAAGTGTTCAAGATTGTGAGAGATCAAATCAACATAAAGATGTGGAAAAAATGGCTAGATATCCCTGAAAGTATCTGTTGCTTACGATTATTTATTAGACATGTAGACTAACCATTCATTTTTATAAAACCATATCTTAAATGTCATTCCATCCTGGGATAAATACTAAAACTAGTTAACGTTATGCATAATAATGATAAAATATAATATAATAAATCAGTTCCAGATGTGGCGTCAGTTATTATGTTCGTGACACTTTTCTCAATATATAATACAAGAGTTTATTAAGTTTACGATGTATGATATAATAGTTTTGTTGAATAGTAGTTGTGAAGGCTTTGTAATTTATAATGAGTATTTGAATTTCTTTTAATTAAATTAAACATTTTATCTAAATATTCCAATCCTAAAAAACGACATATCATAAAAAAACGCCATTGACGTTCGTTTTGTGTCTTTTTGCGTATTTTTTTTTAAACAATTTAGCAATTAATAAAACAATTTGTGGTTTGCTTAAATCGTTTTTTATATAATTCATAAACGAATGGAATATTATACGAAAAAATAAATTGAAATGATTGATATATTTGCAGTTTTGGTAAAACCAAAGGAAAGCTTTCGCACAAAGTTTGAGTGTTTATCCAGGGCACAAACTAAGGCAACTAGTAGTGCTCAAGTACAGAAATTGGTGGCAATTATTCAATGTCATTATAAGTCCTGCACCAACAGTAGGAGGGAGCACTTTGCGTTTGCGGTGTTATTATAAGCCGGGAGAGTAAATAATGGCAACTATCCGCCTGCTTTATGGGTTCCACTCGTGAAATCGCAAATTTACGTGCACGCTCCTCGTTTATTATTTTGCAATTAATTAATATTAAGTGCCCAAGGTATATTCTTGCCATTGTCTGTGCGACTACCCGAAATCATTATCGTTATTAGGCATTGTTACATACAACTAAACGCGCCTATCTGCATTATATATTCTTGTCTGATTATTATTAAATTCTCTGCTACATAATAATTAAAAAATTATATTTGTCTTTTTATATTTAATCTGAAGAAAAATGTATATAATAAATAAAACCAATATTATATCAACATAAAAATAATTGTTAAAAATTCATCAATTCAAATGCAGATTTTTTGTAAAATGAAAACCATTCATAAAAATAAAAAGTTTCATGATTTAAATTAGAGACGGCGACCTATTCACTAAGCTCGCTGAAATAAGAGACACATAACGGGGCGCCATAATATAATAGATTTCAATATTCGTCACAGAGAAAAAAATTAATACTTTAAAAATGTTGGCTTACCATCGGGAACTTATTCTTACTTAATTAATTTTAACCTTTCCCATGCAAGCCAACTTTAACTAGGTGGACACCTGTAGGCCAATTATGTTTTAAATAAAAAAGTTACTGAAAAAATTGTGCATAGAATCTTTAGCATCGGTGAAAAATGCCAAATCAATAAATTTTTCGATATTTATGCAAAGATTTCCATACTAAACTGATAAATTAATAATGCTTATAAAAAATACATCAGCAGGGTTGTCACAACTGCAGTATTTAGTGGATGACACTGTATGTACTATAGTTTTCTAAAACATGTTAAATTTCAAAACAAAGTTCCATACGTACTACCTCATTACATTGTTTACATGGTATGTACATCGATTTTTGTAATATTTTTAGCTAGAGCATTTACCACACGTAAGTAGTAATCCGCTGAACCGGTACTTTTGAGTACTCGCAAGTACTGGTTTTATAAGTTACGGTACTAAGTATTGGGTACTTGTACTCATTCACTTTTACAAATACTCGTGATCAAAGAGTAATCTTTTTCAAAGATTTCGTAAGTTCAGATTTCTGTTTTTTTTTTCAATTCAAAATTTTCAAGTTTTGTAAAATACGAGACGATTTTTTTTAAGGTCTTGATCAATATTTCAATGTTTAATATTTGTACTTTCCTACATTTGTCTAAAATTTTGAAGCAATATCCTTTTTTTATCTCTCGTGGTATGTAAAAATTGTCCATTTTATTACAATTCTCTAGATTTTTAGCCTCGAGACTTTTTTGTAGGTCTCAACAGTAGTATTCTTCGAGTATTCAGTTCAATTTATCTACTACTCATTTTAAAAAGGTATCCAGCTCTTTCGAAAAAGTACTCATTCTAAAAAGTAACAACTTCTATTTTTATAAGTACTTTTTCTGAGAAGTAATCGAAGCTCATACTCGGTACTCTTTACAAAAGTACTCATATTTTATAAAAATATGAAAAAGTACTCGTTAGTAATCATCAGTATCGAATACTTTTTAAATTGAATATTGGCTACTTGTACCGGTTTCAAGTATTCGATATTCAATTTATGCACACTACAAATTAGTAAAGTCTTTCATTTCACCATATCCATTACAATCCAAACACTGATTCTACTTATAATACTATAAATAAAGAATATGGTTTATAATAATACTAACACATGGTTAGAATAAACAAAAAAAAAATGCTTTTAAATTAACGAGTATAGTCGTAAATTTATCAATATAATCGTCGAAATGTATTATCAAAGATCATACAGGTTGAAAGAATACTGTTTCATCAAACAAAATTAAATATACTATCAAAATCATAAACAAAAAACCATACTTGTTGCTTGAATAAAATCTCAGTGTTCCCACAGTAATTTCCGATGGCGTCATCGCTGTATAACCGATCTCGAACAGCTGCCGAAATGTCGCCGTGACGATTTGAGGAGCATCAAATGCAACGCTTACTAAATTACTGTTTTCGTTAAATAAATCGGTATTTGACATCTGGAAAAAATATTATCAACTCGTCAATAGATTAAAAAATAAGGTTGTATACAATAATAGTCGAAATGAATTTCTGGCCGATTCTATAACGTCGAAAAGAATTGGCGAGTTAACTCGTCCGTGGCCTGACGGAACATGCTAAGTTTGGCGAGATAGCTCGTCGATGGCACGCATAGCGTTAAAGAAAGGTAAATTTTAAAAAAAAGTTAATCTTAACTATTTTTAAAATGAAAAAATATATGCATGAGTGTTTCTTCATTAAATAAATATATAACTATACGCAAGAGTATAAGCATATCTTTAAAATGTTTAAATATGAAACCTGATAACAAAAAGCTACCCCATGTTTTGTTCGGTTTTTGGTGGAGTATCATTGATATTAAACAGTTTTTATTTTATAAATCTAGCAACTTTTACAGTATCAATAAACATGACTAATTTCATCTATGAATAAATATAACTTAGCTGCTAATTTTAAGAATACCTTATATATTTTCTGGTGACCTAAATCTGTAGATTTAAATATCAATATATTCAACTAACTTTTGAGTTGTTTATAATGTATGAGAATTATTCATGCCAGTTCATAATAATTTATTCTAATTAACATTTATCACACTGATATGCAATGAAATTTACTAACAAATATGTATATTACATAAGCTAACTTTTCGTTCTACCATTCAGTACATACAGTACTTACTAACAGTAGGGAAAATTACATTAAATATTCAAACACACGGTCAAACAAAACACATGTTCTGTGCTCATTTTTGATAATTCAGCTCAATGTTTGTTTCATTTAACTGGTGGACGTAATAAATAATGATTTTGAAATTGGAAACCCATTTTTTAATTTAATATCGTTATTATTTTGAAAACCATTTTATAAGTGTCACTTATCGAAATTTAAGAAAACTTTCAAGTATTCAGATATATTGATTATCAAAATGTATATATTTTAAAAGTGATTAAAGGCAGACATAAATATCCAGACAATTTGATTTTTTATTTACTAGAAATGTAATGTTTTCATAAATGTATTAAAATTATCTCATGATTACTTTTAGAGAAACTCAAAAATATATTCAATTGCTCTCGTCACTCGGGAGTAACAAGAAACCATCCAATATATTAATACAAAAATTATTGAAAAGGTTTTTTTTGTCAATTATATTGTTAATTTTAAATAATCACAACCAAATATAAATACTAATATTTCATATTGATATGTATGTCTCCCCGGTTAGCGTAGTTGGTAGCGTGCGCGCTTAACAATCTGGGGAATGCAGTCATCGATCATCATGAATCTAGTCGGATTTTAAAAATCTGGAAATGCAGGACTAGATGCCCATTGGGTTGAACAATTGTCTGACTAACGATTCTCGTAAAAGTTCTGTCAAGATGACTTCACATTGCGGAAATTCATATACTCTACTTTCAGAGTGTATTTCTTCTCACTGTGTGGATAAATGTTCTCCACTTTGGGAGCGAACATGGTATAAAAAATGTATTGATTTCTACCACAACTAATTTTTCAAGCAAATATTTTTTACATTTGTTATAAAAACTCAAATGGCTTATTGATTTAATGTAGTAATGTTGTTTATAAGAAGTTATTTTTAGCTTGTTCTATCGAATAAATTTAACAAAAAATGATATTTTAAAATAGTAAACGGGATATACAAATAATAGAATATTACTTATAAGATATTTAATCAAATGATTTTAACATTTTTGTGATAATAAATAATTGTATTAAAAAATGTTTCTATGGGAAATATATAAAAAAAATAAAGTTTTACAGCCGCGCTTGTTTTTAGTCAATTACTTTCCAAATAAAACTGCGAGATTGTCAAGATGCAAGAAATTGAAATGGTATCTTTTTATCTCAAAGAAGCGAACACAAAGTACTAGTATAAGTAAGATGTTCCACGAGGACGATCCCGTGACGTAGGCCCCATTCTTATCAATCGTTCCGCAACGCATCGGGACCTATCCTGATTGATTGTGTTGCCCTTTGAGAGCGGGAAATCCCGCTTTATTTATCATTTTATTTCACTCGCTTTCCTCCTTTGTTATGGGGGGACCCCCGGCGCCTTTTTTCATCTCTCCCGTGGCACATTTTCAATCGTGTCAATGAGCACAAATGAGGATTATCATTCTTCTCTTCGGCTGGAAATTTTCCGGCTTACCAGTTCTGAGCGTTGAATTTTTACGTAGCATATCGACCGATCTCTATACGAACACTTTTGAAGTTATCTAGGGCCAAAATTTTTCAGGAAAAATAACGCAAAATTCGAATATTTTTAACAAACGACTTAGAATTTATTTCTTTCCGTAATCCGCGCAAACTGTGCTATGTAATCTTTATTATAAAGCAAATTTTGAAGCGTTTTGTATCTCCTTTTTTCAATGTAAGAAATAATATGTACTCAAGTTTAAAGAAAGATCCATAAATGAAGTTGACTTATATTTAAACGTGTGTGAACTATATTGGGACATTTAAAATATTTAATAATAAAATATGATAAATTACATGCAAGGTATGTTATACACATGAAAGAATGAATTAGTTTTTTTATTATATCACAGGTTGTACAGATTATGTAACTAATACAAAATACAAAACATTTTTTATAAATTTATTAATACATTGTTGTATATCATAAAGGTGCGAAGCAGTTGAGAAGCCCATATTGAGAGTAAAAATTTTAGCATATTTAAAACTATAGAACGTGGCAGGTAAAATTGGAAAACAAATATAAATACTGAAACAAGAATAAATAACGAAAATAGATCTAGCTAAGATCACATTTCTGCGAAAATGAGCAAAAATGTTATTAATATAAATCTCATTTCTTGAAACTTTTAGTTCAGAAATATAACTGCTTCCAAATATAGAAATAATTTCTCTAACAGAATTACTCACTGTAATTTTTTATTTCTTCCTTCATTATAAATGGAAAAAATTAAAACGTGCTTTAATAATTTTCCACGTATTTTTTCTGACAGCTTTTATCAAGTTGAAATAAGCTATGTATATAATTATATGATTTACTCAAACCTCACAATATCAATAGGTGTATATAATAACATTTGGATATAAATAATATGACTGGGCAATTTTGGATATTTCACTAATAATCTGCAGTTATAAAATAACATTTTTTTATTTATGAAAAAAAATATTACAATGATATAGCTATATATACTGTATAGTACTCATATGGTGATTAGCGTTTTTGATTGGTATCGATAAAACTTCTGCGATCTTCCTCTAATCTCTTTCGGCTGTACAATACTTCATAATAATAATAGATTTGTCAAAAAAATATTTTATTTTTCATACAATATTACGTATCATCATATTTTTTGTATACAAGTTTACAGTATTCAAAATAAATTCTAATATAATAATCAAGTAAACATATATTTACAGTTTTATAAAACAAACCATAGAATGTATGGTCAGCCTACTGATCATTCATGCAAATAATTATACATATAATATGACATTTCAAAGATAAAATATCGTTCCCCAATGACAAGAGTGTTGAGTATGCACTCTCTGAAGTCTAAGGTTGCGAGCTTCATCATTTTAAAATATGTGGATGGCAAAAAGTTGAGCAATTGACAAACAAGTAATTACTGTCGCAAAAAAAATCTTCTTAATAAAATTTGGCTATGCAGAGATATATTCATAATAATATAGATAACACTCCATTTCTCAAGTGATCATCTAACACCGTTGAAATACATATGCCGTATTTTTGGAGCGGAAAAAATATAATTTTATTAAACAAAAAATGACCATTTCATAATAAAAAATAAAATGAAACATGTGGTGAACCTATTTAATAACCATAAATGTTTTTAATCGGTACTAATGTTTTTGATATGAAATAAAATTATTTAATCTAATCAATAGTCGACAACGCGCTCAAAAGTGTTGATCTACAAAAAATATATGGCAGTTTTCAAAATACCTATCCATTAAAATATTCATTGGGATTCATGACCTGTGCTATTTCAAAGCAGAGTACCCCAAGGTTAAAGATACACGAGCGAATAAAATCACGCGTTCGCCCCGAGGCGATTTTTGTACCGTAAAATGTTAAAAATATTCGTGCTTTTCACTCTTCTGAAATGCAAGTGGATTTATTTATACATTTCGTTAGGCATCTATATATACACCCATAATGTATTATATTTTAATAATGTCTGGTCTTTGTACAAGAAAATGTAATCCAACATTTCTCATTACTTCTAAATATAATATCGTTACCACACAATAAGTGATTGTATTGGCTCATTTATATGAGAGTATAAGAGAAAACAATTCATACTGCAAATACTTGCGTGTTTCGAGTGGGTAAGCGATATGATGCTGGTAACATATGTTTTAAGATCTGAAACTTAAAAGAGAAAGCTCAAAACTTAAAATTAGCTCAAGCTCAATGCTAGTGAGAAGATAATTATAAAATATTTTATAATTATTATAAGACAGTATACCAGACTCCTGGGCAAATAATAGATTACGTGGAAATGTGTTATTTTGAAATATAATCATTTTCCAGGATCAGCTTAACGTGTCATGTCATATACGTATTATATACTCTGTAGAACATAAAACTTTGCAAATTACCCTTTAATCCTAATCTCACGATAAGACTGGCTAGGTCATTTTACACGGGCGTAACACCTTTAAGCAAGCATTATATCATTCCATTGAAAATGTCAATTGGGCTTACTCTACCTGGATTGTGTTGATTACACGCCTTGATATTTCAAAGTGTAAAATCCTCGGTACAAACCCTGTATCTGTTTAATTTATAACGAGACAAACACTTGGAGATTGTTGCTTAGATACGATCGCTTTTGCACGGTGAGTAGGGTCACTCAGAAATCAGTTGCGTACCTAAAAGTGTGAAATATTTATCTTGGTAATATTAAACTAACGTATTACCCCTTTTCAAACAATTCTCATTCGTAATATTAATTCCGTATTTAAACATATTTTTATTTTAACGAATTTCGCCTTTTAGCATTCTTGTATACGATTTTTTTTATAAACTATGTTCGCCCAAACTATGTATCCAAAGTATGAAGACTTACATTTAGAGAACACTCTTCAAGGTGATTGATTGGTAATAGATCTTTATACTGTGTAAATTCACACGCTCTACTTTCAAAGCGGTAATGGTTAAAAATAAAACGCATTGTAATTTGACACCCGAATTTCAGATTGTCGGGCTACACAAAAGAATTGAAAATATTCACTGATAAACTAGAATATCATTCTATATCAAATATTTGTTTATTACAATAAATCTATTAAGCATTCAATAACAATAAAATTAATAAACAACATTTTACTAAACAGCTTTTTAAATTATCCACGGCTTAACATCACTACTTATTACTATTTTTGTTCTATAACCTTATATTATTTTTCACTCTGTGTCTATCTTTGTTTTTAAGCCTTAACATAAAAGCAGTTATCTCAATTAGCATATGAACAATTAGACAAAAATAATAAATTTACTACAATATTTTTCACTAATCATGTCTTATTCTACACTGATGTCCAAAAATAATACTTACTCGTAGAACGTTTTAAGATGATTTTATTACTTGGTAGTCATATTATATCCAACAAGATATATATAATTAAATATTAAATCACCTTTACATCAAATATTTTTTTCTTGTACCCAGTGCAGACGTTATTAACACAAATAGTTCATTAATTAAGGGGTATATTATAAATTATACCATTTGATATTCATAATTTTACGCCACTGACCTGAAGTCAAACTAAGAAAACGGGTTTAAAAATAAACTTAAGTAAGGTCAGCGTCAGTTCAGAGAATCGGACAGATTTATTGCTAAATATTTGTATTTATTGCATAGAACGAAGAAAATTTATTTTTCCGTCTCATAGAAAAGCTTTCTTTCCAAATCCTGAATTTACAATTTAAATCACGGATGTTTTAAGCCGCTTTTGTAATTTCAAGATGATTTATATTTTTGACCAGTTTTTAATTTATTTTTTCGAAAGAATTACTTCAACTTAAGCTTCCTAATTAGATAATTTTATAACAATTGGTAATCCCATAAGTTCAATTTGAAGAATACCAATTTCCCCGAAAAAATAAAAAAAATGAATTTGTACAATCGCTTATGACTTTATATCATATCTTACTGTAGTAAAAATATTAACTTATGCAGCTTAAATTTGTGATACCAAAGTGAATTTTCGACGTTTCAAATTTTTAAAATCGTGTAATATATATTGTTTTACACTAGATGCAAATATTACCTATAGCTTGTTTAATATTCAAAATCACAAAATATTGCAAATATTTATATAAAACCTTTAAGCTTCGCTTAATTTTATTTGCAAATATAAAACGAACCGCATGTGGGAATAATGGATTCAATTTACGTCAAACGTATTTTTTTCTCCCATAATATTCTCGTATATAAATGTTACGTTATTAAATTTCTAATAGATTCCGTATTTTAAAATTTCCGATTAATCGTCGCAAAAAAATATTTTACACACAGGATAATCAAAATAAAAAGTATATATTTAGTGGCACTTAATATTATAATATTATTTTTTTTATACCATGTTCGCTCCCAATGTGGAGCATATGGATCTACACATTGTGA
>JAGVSQ010006548.1:0-16232 GCA_022683975.1 Rhyacophila evoluta | reverse complement strand
TGTCTGACAAACGATTCTCGTGAAAAATAATCTGTCAAGTCGTCTTCGCATCATTACGAAGATCCATATGCTCCACTTTGGGAGTGAACATGGTATAAAAAAAAAAAGTTATTTTTAATTGTCAAAAATCGTTTAAAATAGAATAGTCTTCATTGTGTGCATCCGTTTTATAAATAAATTTATAAAAACCTACACAAAAATGGCAAAATAAACACTCAAAAAATAATATAATATGATTAAGTAAGTACATGAGATTTATTAAATTGTGTAAAAATTCATGACAGCATCTTGCTGGAAAACGACTCCGGAAGTCGAAGCCTTGAATCGGTTTCAACATAATACCTCTCGTAATGGCGTTCGCAATAAATGGGATGGGTCCATCAATATAAATGTAATCAGGTACTGAGCATACAGCTACTTATATTGTTATTAATATAAAACCGAAACCGTTTTAAATTAAAAATGATATTAAATACATTAGAGAGAATTATGTTTTACAGTTGTGTAAACATAAATATTTATTGCCACACTATTTACGGCGTTAACACTATTTATTTACCACTACCTTCTCCAACTATAGAGTGTATTATTCTCCATGAGGCAAAAATCAATATTTACGAATTGTTTTTAGAAGGCTTGATAGTCAGCTAATCGGTCAACTCGTCAGATATCAAGTCCTGATTTTTAGTCATTTTTATGAACCCAAAATGATTGAATACACGTAATGTTGTGCCAAAGCGCACAACATAGCCACCCATGCAATAAATTTAAGAATAAAATCACTTTTCATAGCTTATATTATATACACCTGACGTATCCATGTACTTTCCAGGCAACCGAAATAATTTTTTCACACTATTAAATGTATATAAACATGAACATTCTTAAAATTCTAAGCCTAGGCGATAATCTCATTTTTGAAAATAGATATCTATTTATTACCAAATATTTATTATTTATTTGTAACCAAAATATAAATAAAGTAAAACCATCTTGGTTACCTATTATGTATTTTCAAGAGTCAACGTGTAATTTTAGTAATTTGTGTAATATCGTTTTTATTCGGTACTTTGCAAACAAATCCTATTCATTTCCGGTTGTTCGTCCAATTTAACATAACACCTACAACAATAATGTAGAAAATCCGGTTTAGTGTTACCAAATCAAACGTGCGAATATTTTTTTTTAAATAATAAAAAACATCAAATTCTATGTAAAATATTAATAACACAATCATCGTAAACTTACTTTAGCCGTCGCAACGAAAAACAAATTTAATTCGTATTTTTTTTTCAAGTAGGTGCAATATATCATAAAACTATATAAAATGACTTTTAGTGATGTTAACACAACATTATCTGCAATACTAACCAACTATGTGGTACGAGCGCTTCAACATTTTTTACTAGCGGTGATGACATTTTAATTGTCTCTTGAACTGGCCGTTAGTATCTCGTTCAATTATGTTCAAAATATTCCAAATAAATACTTATCTAGATTAGTAAACGATCATCCAAATTAATTTCATACCATTAACATAAAAAAATATTCATTTATATTATATCTCTTTAGCAAATTAAATTATTGCAGAAATACTTGAACATTTGTGTAATTATCACATACTGGCACAGCTTTAACTTACATTGTAATTTACGAGAGTAAAATTAATTTTTTTGAGCAGAAAGTCGCTGAAATATTGAATATCCCAACATAGCCATAACTTATATTCCACTTCCATAATATTAATTTGTCGAATCATTCATTCATTCGTTGTTTTATATTCATCATGCTGATTTAAATATACATTTACAATCCGATTATTATTCATCACGCTGGTTTCAATTTCAGGTATTCTCGGCTTATTAAAATTAGAACACAATACAGATGATTATTTCATCAATAAATTTCGTGAGAATGAGTTGAAAATATCCATTTTGAAACGGTTCCAAACTAAAAAAAAAACAATACGGTATCATTTTAATTAATGTATCCTATCTAAATACAATTACGGCTATACTATACTATTGAAACGAACATATATTTAGGACATATGATATTTAAATTAAAAGTATTGAAGTGCGACTAAATTTTTCAACTATAAAGTAAGCCTCGAATTGGTTTTAAATTTAATATAATAATCTGCGAGGAATATAATCATATTTTGTGAAGAGCAAAATAAGCCAAACTACTATGCAAAATTTAATGCAGTCCATAGCTTCTACGTTCGCTTTATCGATTGCATATTGCACCCAACGTAACTCAAGCCACCTTGACCCATTGACTCGATAGACAAGAAAGGCACTCAACTGTAAATAATACAATTTACGAACAATGTTCATACATTGCCTTCGATATACACCCACCTAATAAACCTATGCAGACTTTTAAGCCCCTAATACATTTAAATACTATTTATACAGTTTAGAACCATGGAAATATTTCCTGATACATAATTAGATCGAAATAGGTAACTTTAAAACGAGTGAAATTTTCCATAAATATATCTGAAAATGCTATAAGAACTTTCGGTGTAATCAATGCGAAAAAGCTTGTCCGAAAGTTTAAACGGAATTAAGCGTAAAATTTAATGAAAATCTTTTATTTAGTTTGCCATCAAACGAATTATACAGACGACTGAACATTTTTAATCAAAACAATATTTCCAACAATAATGACGCCAACTGCCAAAAGGGAAGTAAGGCATCTTATACGAGAAATCGTGAACCGTTTTTGTGAAGTTTATTCTTGTAACAGCCCGAGAGGATACTGTATAAAATATTGATGATTCATCATTTTTCAATAGTGATAAACTCCATTTAATAACTTGTAATTTAACAGGAAAGCACAAAATCGAGCACAAAGAGAAAATATTTTATTTTTCTTGGAAAATGTCTGAAGAACCCAGTTCGCTCTTAACAAACTCTCAAACATTAATAGTTAACAGAGTCAGCAAATTTCCGCAATTGCTTAAATTCGATACCCTATATATTTTTCCAATATCAAATGTAATTGATAATTGACAAAATATAAAATACACAACATTTAAAATAAATTCATATTTTTATGGATATTTCCTTCTTCTGAATAAAGTGGGTTATTTAATCGGATTGGCAACAAACTTATATCGTAATCATTATAACCGTAAACTTTTACATGTCATCGCCGTAGAGTGAAATGTCAATGACTAACAAATTGACAGTTTTGATACAATAAATATTTTGTGGTTGCAATTTTAAATAAATAAATACAACAAATATCCGTGAGATAGTGATTATTTTAAATAATTATGGTCGTATTCAATAGTTTTTAAATCTTTCAATACTATTATATATAATAGGATAGCACAATCAGATCTGTAAACTGATTATTAAGTATATATATATAATAACCGTTTAAATTATTAGTGATCATGTTTTCCCTTAATTGCGGAGTCCAAAATTATGTACTTTGACGTATCTAACTCATTTTTACTAAAAATGTTAGTAATTTTTCGCTCCAGGGCAACGATATATTTGTAGATACAGTTGTCAAGTTTAGACATTATTCCAAATAGAATTTCATTAAACCAAAATATAGAAACAGAAACAACTATCGACAAAAGTTGGAAATGTAATCAGGATTCTGGAGAAAGTTAACCAACCTACTTTGGTCGTTTTGCTTAAACAGACTAAGAAGTGCCCAAACATTTGCTGAGCAGGCAGAAGCATTAGGGAGTGAATCGAAGAGTCGTTAACAACAATTTAGCGGTGTAGGCAAATCAAAGTTTTCCCCTGATTCTCTGTCCTTGCCAAAATTCACAATGAGACCGCACTGAGAACGACTTCAAAATATAGAACCCACAAACCTCTATTTTCCATTACAAATAACATTTCTCGTTAATGATAGTAATAATACTTCAACATCGACAATGTTCCTGTGAGAGTCACTTATTGTATGGTATTTTGAATATGTCTGGAGATCATGGGTCAAGTCTCCATTATTTAAAAATATTTTTAGAAAACTTTTTCAGCATAAACCTACATACATTATATAATACCACTTCTAATATAATCAATAAGTTAAATTGTCACTCTTGTACGTGTGGTTTAATTAACTAATTCAACAAAGTACAATAATTCACTGTCCATGTACAATGAATAAGTATTTTTTGCACTCCGGTCACTACAGATTTATAATTTTATTTTCAGATTTTTATTTCACAAATTTAAAAATGTTTATTAATTTATAAGATGTTGATTTATACGATGTTTCGATGACATTACGATGGCTTAGAGTCCAGTCAGCTTTTAGCTGAAAATGATTTAATAATACGATCTTGTAGCAACATGCTGTACGGCATGTCTCGAATTAATTTGACAAGTCAAAGCTATTTAAATTGAAAAAACGTCGCAAGAAAATTCTTTCTTAGACGTAAACTGCGAAATATATAATTCTACTATTTTATTACGATATATCAAAAGCATGGCGCTCGTAAGCGGCTCTACAAATTAATGACTTTAGATGTATTTTTTCAAAATAATCGCAAAAACAAATAGAAAAATAATCAATCAGTTTTCACACTCTCCTGCAAAATTTTCCCAAATGGACTTCCATTTTCCACTTTCAGCCATCGATTATAAATATGTATAATTGTTATTGTTTACCAATTGTTTCCGCGTTTCTTACAAGAGAGTTCTATACATATAAAAATTACAATTCTGAAAAATATCGAAAAATGTAAGACTTGTATGTACAATACTTGTGTCTTGCATCGGTGTTTACGAATCAACACACAAATACAAAAATCCATGAAAAAAAATAAGTTATTGCGTTATTAAATGACTGAAATTGGACTAGATTATCATTATTTTTCAAAGTTTCTACAATTGTATGTATCCGTATATGGGCACATTATTCTATACAATAGCAGGTACATCAGTATTCATTTGTGGGTGAATTTTTTAACTGCCGTTTTTCTGTGACCTTTAAATATCGGATAGATGAATAATTTTTGTTTGGATACATTGCAAAGTATATAACATAAGCATTCCTATATATTAGAGAAAATAAATTTTATTTTTGAGGTTCAGGGTTACAGCTCAACTGTACGACTTCAACAAGTGAGGTGGTCTTCTGGCACAGGTAAGAAGGTACGCATAACAACGAACGGAAATAAACAGAAGACGCCTACAGATTTTAAATTATAGATATAAATACGTATACGAGTACTTACCAATTTAAAACGTATTAACTTTTGAACCTATCTGTAACTTAATGATTTCAAGAACGAGTAAGTCTATAAAAATAATGACGTATAACATTAAATCGAATGGCTAGTTATTACAACAATATCATTTATTATATAAATGGTTAGGTTTCGTTATTATTAATAATTATTAATAATTTCCGATGAGGATGGATGATCGAAGGATAAAATTTTAAAATTAAATTAAAACCTGAAGACTTGTGCAAATTCTTACATATCATACAGGTTAACAACAGATAGTATAGTCGAGTGATTAAAGAAATAAATCGAGCGTTTTTATTGTAATTAAATTCTCACGTA
This sequence comes from Rhyacophila evoluta, assembly GCA_022683975.1. Taxonomy (NCBI): domain Eukaryota; kingdom Metazoa; phylum Arthropoda; class Insecta; order Trichoptera; family Rhyacophilidae; genus Rhyacophila; species Rhyacophila evoluta. The sequence continues at coordinate 10,687 of JAGVSQ010006548.1, read as the reverse complement.
TTGTTTTAGTAATTTGTATTATTTTAATAAACCGGATTTCCTATCGGCAACTAATCACCGACTATTAAAAGTATTTTAGTTATGGTAGCCAATTAGTAAACGCTCGCCCTTTGATGCCAGAGTTTGCGGACTAAAACCTGATACAACATTTTTTTTCCTGAAAAGATTTTCGGATATTCAAACATACGGGATAAGACAGCCAACGGGTTGAAAGGTTGGTTGACTAACAAAGTATTCACATTGTGAATATAGAAATAAGTACTCTGCATTTGATCATTATGAAGTGTGTTAAAAACAATGACTATACATTCGAATCAGTACTAAGTATTTTTAATTATGTTCTTGAATTAAATGTAAAATATATATTATAATAGTTTTGTGTCAATTTGGAAACAAAGCAAACGACGTCTTCAAGGAAGCGATCGTGACGCTCTGCCGCACACAAGCGGCGCCCAACTGTAAAATATTTCGAGAATGCTGTCATCTCCATCATGAGCGATAAATACTTGGAAGCTCTGATGCAATCTTTTAATGATGCATCCTCCCCCATACTATTATAAGACAATATATCCTTAAATTAATATTATAATCACAGCGCTCGCGGCGCGGCATTTTAAAAGACAACCAAAAGTTTTATAAGGCGAAATTATAATATCACTACTGCCTTATGTTACTAAATTATACAATCGCTATATCATAAACTTATACGAAATGTGTTCCAATATAGAATACAAAAAAATACGTGTCGTGTGTTTATACAACTATATTTTTATTTTATTATTGATTATTGACCTAGCTTAACACCTTTTACCCGGTGATGGACAGTAAGTGATCGTACTGATCGCAAGGTTTTCATACTATATTTATTTATTCCTCATAAAAGTACCTCATGATTTCAATATCATTATGAAATAAAAACATTAATCAATGTCAAAAGAAACAATTATTTTGTATTAAATCTAGAACCGACATGCGCGACTGTGTATTTTGGGCAGCGTCGATCACTCACAATTTGAATGATTTCACACGTCTGAAAGGGGAAGAGAGGAAGCATTTAACGCGGCTGGATAAAATAACTTAGTGCAGGAATCTACGAAATGTTATCCTATGGGCCACACTGACTACTCCACTAAGTACCGAGGGATAAGACCTAACTAGCACACTATACCAACAGTTTCACTTACTTGGAAGTCTTAGGTTTTTCCTTTTTTTTAGGTCTCGCGCTAAGCTACATTGTACTTTTTCAATGTAATCAAAATAATAAACTATGGCGGGCTAAATACCGGTCATGGGCAAGAGCCAGATTGGTGATGCCTGAAGGCTGGTGTTGGCCCGCAGGCCGTAATTTGGAGACCCTTGGCTAAGTGTATGAAAGATATTTGCCCTCTGATGTCGTCTCTCTTATTCCTACTGTTGTTATTTCATTTCTTGCACTTATTTTATATTAATTGACTATTAATATGTAACCATTTTATTTTAAAGCCGATTATTGTAACTGATCTAGCAGATTTTGTGTACTTTTAAAACATACTTAAATTGCACGCAGGCTCGGGGTCCTAGCACTATAGCTTTTGGTACAATAAGGCGAGAGTTAGTTTAAAACCAAACACCTCATCTTGGGCATTACGTTATCTTAATAAAAGCTAAAAATATTTACTGTCAACGCTGTTAAGATGGTAAGCAATAACATACTCGTAATAATTTATTTTAAAACTTAAAGAAAACTACGATAAGCCAAAAAAATGTACGATAAGAGTCGAACACATAATATAAACAAAGATGAACCATATTATGGTTTTCGTTGTTCTGGTATTTACAAGGTTAACTAGTAAAAAAAAATGATATGCAATTTTGGATGTTCTTCCACATTCGTGTTTCCTTCGTCTATAATACATCTGTTGTATAATAAACGGGCGCAACAAATTACCTATGGTTCAATTTTGATTATGCACTGCCGTTATTTCATATATTACGCAATATAATGCACCTCATTACAACATGCACAATTTCATCTAAAGCACATGACACATTTCAGTCGATACTAACTATTATTACATAAAGATTTGCCTTTCAATGCCTAAGTGTTCACCCATATATGGTTGATTTTTAACATTTAAAACAATATAGCACAAAAATTTCGTAACAGGTAACGATGCCAAAAATTAAAAGGTTATTACAGAGAAATCACATAATATTTACGTAACCCGATTTTAATTCCGCAAATTCAAATGCAACTTTTTGAAATAACTTTTCATAATAAGGAATTCTTTATCTCGCGATGATTATTGAAATATAACCTGCAATAAATAAGGCTGATTCAATGTTAACAGGACGTGGACATTAAGAACAAGAAAAACTTTTTTCACCTTTGTCTTTTCTTTAGATTTATTCAAATGCGGCCGCATTTTCTAGAAGTAATAAGCAGAAAAAAATATGAGCGTGGAGGTTTTAAATCTTTAAAACTCAATTAAACTTTATTGGATTCGTTTAAAGTTCATGCCAATTTACGGCGTTGAAAGAATTCCTTTTAGTCGAGTAATGGGCACAGCACAAACGTATTTAATTTTCATTTTAAATAGAAAATGGATTATGATTATTCATTACTCCGTTGTATGGATGGTTCAGCTATTTTTATGTGCAAAGTATAATGCATACACATTCATTAATATTATATTATACTTGCTGGAATAATTAAATAATATTTAATTCATTCTCTTTATCACATATATCCAATTTCTCATTTCTCACATGTTTTTACTTCAACGAAAGTCGACGGATAATTAAGTGTGAGCTTTTTATAGTAATAATAGGCAGTGACACTCTTACAATAGATATGGGGAGCATAATGACTGTGCTACATCTAGATAAAAAAAGGGTCAAAAGAAACACACAATAGACGCTGTAGGACTTATCAATATATATGATGAAAGTTAAAAGAATTAAACATTCGGATACTTACATAATCTACCAAAACTAAGCGATAGCCGCTTTTTCAGCTTCTGCATTTTACTCATGGCACCTCCTTTCTTTTCTCGCATTGTTACTCCTGCAACAAAAAAATATATAATATAACATAAGTATTTAATAAAATACCATATAATCAATGGGACACAGCACAACTATAAAAAAATAACGTGCAACGCATATTTTAAGATTATGTTTCATCGGCAATGATGAACATAGTTTCTTTATGGGGTACCTTCGCAAAGTTCAATCCACAAATATATTATAATACATACATTAAAATGAATACAGATACAAGAACAGGTTTTCAGCATACTAAAATCTGTTTTATTATATTTTACAGCACTTCCTACATATTATTTGGCAGTTTCAAATTATTCGTCACCGATTTAGCAGAAGCTTTATTAGATAAATCCAGTGTATTAGTTTTTTAAGGATTATTAATAATTTTTCTATATGTATTATCAAAAAATATCACATTAAAAACAATACTCCAATAATCATCGATAAAAGTAATAATTATAAATGTCTATTCTACAATCAAAGTAAATTCTAATTTTAGAAGAAATAAAATAATAATCAATACGATAGATATGAGTAAACATTTGCTCAGAAAGAAGGGGTTGCAATAGAAATCACGATTTGATAAAGGCTTCATATATTTTATATAGATCTAATAAAATTAACACTATAAAGGGAGTATTGACTAATTAATATACTAAATGGTTCGCAATTCAAAACAAACTCAAGTGCGTCAAAGGTTATCTATTTATACTTTGGTCGTTTCAAAAAGCATCGAAACGCCTTGAAAGAAAACAAAATAATCCGTAGCCGTCAGACCCTTGGGTCGCTCCGGAAGCGTTTTTTAATGCCAAGCGCGGAGTTTCGAATACCAAATAAACTCAGTCTTCCGGTCGAGCCCAAATTTAAAAATTAAAGATTCGAACCACATGCCGCGGGTGTATGTAAGCAATGCAAATGGCACATGTATTATCGCATGTTGATGCGTTGAGACGCCTAACCCTTGAACGCAGGTAGCGGACAGCACCTGTTACGAGCAAGCTAATTTTATTTCCTAACTAATAGTCATCAAAATGCGTTGCATCGTTTCTAAGCATTTCCCAGTTTATTCAACTTAAAAAAAAAACAATATGAAACCTCACTATGACTATTAAATAGTCAACCACAAACTTTGTGGTGTACTATAATATTTATAAATACAAATATTATTTTTCAATAACAATTCATATTTCTTTTTCATATGACTTTTTAATTGTTGTTCGCGAATACGCATCCTTTGAGGAAAAGTCATTTATTCGTATAAGTTACATCATAATTTGTGACGATATTACTCAGAAGGTTCCCCGTAGAAATTTAAGTGGAGGTAGCAGCTCCTACCAATACTTGCTACATTACTAAAACAGTCGGTGACGATTATATTACAAAAAAATAGAGAAAAGTTGTTTGAGACATTGAACAAAACGGATATTAGTCCTAACCTCGGAATGCAATTTTTAGTACATATTTAACAAACATAACATTTCTATAAATGTATGAATGATTGATTTGTTTTTGTGTATTTTTTCAATTTGAAGACAGGCTTTAAACGAGTAGGTGATAAATATGCATATTAGATTAAAGTTGTTTCCTTGACTATTTTTCCCAAAAAAATATGACCTTTTGAAGAAAAAAAAACTGCATTAGATGGTTTCTTGCCGCAAAACCTTTTGCTTTCTATTTATAAGTCATTAAAGATAATAAAAACATTGAAATCAAAATAGATTATTAAAATTATTTTTATATATTATTATTGCTGCAGATAGTATTATTCATAGAGATATTTATTAAATGTGGATTACGATTTTGAATTTTTAAATTACTTAAGTACCATTGACAGCAAGTCTATGTTATAATTTTTTGGTTTGGGATAGCTGTAAATACATTAAAAAAATACTTAGTGAAGTTATTATTTAAAATGTTATTTAGCAAACTACTGATAACGAATAAACTATTCCGCGTCATAAATACGAACACTATCAGCCCCACATTTCAAAATTCTTTCGGCCATACAGTGAGCATGGTTAACATTACAATACTATTTAAAAGGGTTCAATCACACAAAATACGTATAACTACCACGGTCACTTATATATGACGTAAACCCGACTAAACTTAAAAGTCCTGTTCTTTTGTTACTTATCCATTGGAATGTAAGATTTGACAACCACCAAACAAGCCTAAGGCACCTCATTGAATCAGATAAAGCATAGTAGGCGGGATAAGAAAAGAAATAAGAGATTTGATTAAAATTATTGACTTGGATAAGTCAGCTAAATATCCCGTCTTAAAGCTCTCAGTGAAAAGTTAAACTAACTTTCAAACAAATTGTATGTAAATTATGGTATATTAATAAAGTATTCAATATATTAATTATTACAATTACAACATACATTAGAAATACAGAAATCCAGTTAATAAAATAACAAGTAACATATCAATCTTTGTTTTTTGTATTTAATAACTAATGGAGTCGGTTGTATGTTAAGTCGGAAAATATAAATTGTATACGATACAAACAAAAAATATATTTTTAATTAACATTTTAGAAATATCATTTAAACAGTAGTTATAAAAAATAAATCCGATATTTAATTTCCGGCAATACGTCATGTTTCAAAGGAATACACGCATCATTCAGTAAATATTTAATATATTGTAGTAACATACAAATTACTATATATGACTGTAATCTCAATTACTATTAAAGTTTCGACTTCGTGTTAAAATAATCACTCTCACGAACTCTGTAATTGATACTGAGGTAAGTAAGACGGCCTACTATACGTGAACGGATGCAACGAATGTACAGAAATATGAAGATGTCATCATAACATTACAAAACAAAATTGTCGTTATTTGGTAATGATGCCCAAGTGTCATTACTCATAACGGTACATTGTATTATATAAATATACAAGCACGATGTGACAGCTGCACTGTGCACCTACTTCCAGAAGATCGTCAATTAAGAAAGAGTTTAGACATATCATTTCAAACAGCTGATACTTATCAACTTGAATACAACATAATTTTATTTTTATTTCTTTATAACGATTACTTCGGATATTTATAAATACCAAGATAAGTATCCATCAGACTAGGTCAATTAAAAATGACAACTATCTAGAAGACATAAATTAAGTTTTAAATTTATATATGCTTGTTTAATTGTCACTAGGGGAAGATTTGAGTACGTAGTTTAAATTCCGAATTAATATATATTTTTTTATTATTATTTCGTATTAATATATTTTAAGTCATGCGAAATTATACATCACAAATGGAGATTGATTACGTTGCCATTGATAAGACTGCTAATACACATCAAATGATGAATTAAACGCAATTGGGACTTTGAATACGGATATAACATGAACAACGCGAAATCACCGACTTCTAATTTTCATGTGGGCAAACAAAAATATCAAAAATTTCCTTAGATAATGTATTAACCCATACGAGATATCTGCTGTTTCAAGTTATATAAACATCAATTCGTATATTATTACCATAAAAATTATCGAATATAATATATTACCATAATCTGTGAACTTGTTTTTTATTACATTTTTCCACTATGATACAAGAAATTATGAATATTTATGAATTAATTTAATTTTACACAATTTCATAAAACGTTGTATTTTTAAATACGATTAGTTTATAAGTGACGCTACTTCCATGATTCATATGATTCACGATTGCGGTAACTGAATAGCTAGGCTACAAGTGATCACATATTTGCTTCGCTGGAAAATCGACAGTCTGTCGTTTATTGTGGCATTAGTCTCGTTATTGTAACCCACAAAATAATCCATTATTATATATAAACTTTAAAAATAATTTAGGTAATGAAATAATTCAAATTTTTAAAACACGTCAATTAATTCAAAAAGATTAGAAGTACTACTTTAGTTGTTGTGTTATACTAATAATCCCGAACCTATTTTAGTGATATACGATATATTAATTTAATAAGTGTATTTTTCTTCTTGTTTCTATTTCAGATGTTTATCGTGTGTATCGTTATGTGTGTGAGTTTGTGCATCATTCGGAATCTTTAAAAATCTTAGGATTAAAATTTACAACGCAGTCGAGAAAATTAATGGCAGACAACTTATGTTTATACATAAAAAAATGTTTACATTCAATTTTAGTCTTAACGTTGAAAATAATCATAAATACAATTCAAATACGTAGACGTATTCATAATACACTACTATTCAGCAATTAATGCTCTCAAGTACTCGCTGTATGATGTAATAACCATTACAAAAATGATTCATTTGTGTAATTTAAATTACTTTATCTATTTTAAAAACATAGATTAGCACCAGAATAATTTTCGCGGTCGGACTATGATTACGGCATACCAAAATAGGTCATATTATAATATGACAGATTATCTTCGTGATAGAAGGATAATTAACATTTAGAATCTCGTACACTAGTATTTCATAGAGTACGCTAGCGCACAACATTGTATCTAGCAGGACTATCAGTAGTGTTATGTGACAGAAACCGCAATTGCGAAGTGCGGCGCCGTACTCGTTTTGTTTACACCGCAAAACAAAAACCTTTCAGTCTCTCGCCGACTGAGAGTACCGCAAACGGACCAAAAGGTAAACATTTTCAAGAATATCAAGTTATATTACTCCGTGGGACGCCGTTCGTTTTTATTATTGTTGTCTCTATAAACAAATAGCACCAATGCTTGGTTCAGACTTGGGCTAATAGGCTAGTACAGAAGACATTACTATCAAATTTATAGGTTTTTTCATAAAAAAATGCCACAAAAATATTCGATACCGTACATTGCTCGTATCGTTCATCAAAAATTCCTACATTTTTTTTAATTTTTCTAATAATATCTTCTATACTAGCCTATTATATTAGCCCAAGACATTAGACTATAGAATAAACATATCTGTCAAATGGCAATTTTTAGATGTAATGACAATGAAAACGAATAATAAGGAAATTTCCAACATTTAATCTCTACACTCACTTTAACCATCACTATTTACCATATCTCTACTCCGAATAAGTATGCGTACACCGTAGTATAACGATCGTAACGCTTGGTTTAAAACTTTGCCCTATGTTTCAGAGGAATTAAAAAATATTACCTTTTGTTCTAATTAATATCGCAGTGACGAATGATTATACATGACTGGGTATGTCTTGAGTGGTGTATCTGACATCATCGGTATTTATACACATAACATAAAGTGGGTGGAGTGTCATTCAAAAAATGAACGCTTAATTATTTATCTAAAGACAAATGTTTGATTGCAGTAATATAATGATACGATAATCGAATATTTTTTGATTAATGAGTTCTAGCAACACCAAATTTGACCATACGTCAAATCAATGTGCAACCAACACCCTCACTAGATGGAGGATTAAATAAGTAGTCTTTCATAGAAATTATACTGAAGTACGTGCTGAAATGTATCCATGTATCTAAGTACCACATAAAATAACGAATCACTCAACCGTAACATCCGTCGCCTTCACCAAATCACATGCCACACAGCTAATATATATATTTTTAATTTTGACCGCTACGATGAATATAACGTACATAATTATTTCTAGTACAGCCTCGATACTAAGCCAACAAATAAAAATTCTACAAAAATTTCACACTTTTAAAAAATTTTAACGACATATTTTTTATTTAATTTCGTCTGGTGCACAAATATTCTGCGATTTTTATTGTTGATAATGTAGGATCGTAGGCTTCCAAAATTGATGTAAATATTTCTTAAAATATTCGTTAACATTCATTAGCGTTCGATAACTTTCGTTGAAATCTTTTATAGGTGGTCATGAGAAAAATAAAAGAATATTTATTTGAAGCATGTCAATTTTCTCGAATCGTAGAAATGTCAAATAATAAAATTAACACGCTTATCTCTGACATCGAATTCTAGTTAGTTTACTTTTTTTATCACTGTATGTTCATCTCAAAGAGCTACCTCGTAGAATGTACATATTTATTTAGCAATATACGGCGTCAAATAGTCTTGAAATTTTGTATCAGGGCCATTTTTTAATCTCGACTTTTCAAGTACTCGAATTTGAATTCGTCTTCAACATGCGTTTTAGTATTCGATCATCAACCTAACCAACGGGTTGAGATGATATAAATATTAATGAAATTACGTGTTAAATTTATTTATTTCTCATATTGAGAACATTACTAGTAACAAGTTCGGGGTATTCACGACAAACATAAAAAATATTCATTTTTATAATATATAATATGAAAAGATAATTAGAGCAGAAATGAAACTCTACCAAGAGTTCATATGGTTAATTTATAAAATAACCTAACCTAACCTAACACTCTCAATCAGGTAGAAAATATCAATAACCGATGCAATTTCGTCAAACATCCAAGTTCCTTACTTATTAGAATCAATCTTGGCAGGGAGTAATCCAGTGAAATTAGAATGCACACCGCAGATATTTTTAGAAAGTTGAATTTTGGTATGGACTTTAAAAACAAGTACATACATACTAAAATGAATTTAATTGATCTTTTAATAAATAAGTTCGGACAAAAAATCTTTATATATTTAAACGTTAATAGTAGAAATTTTTTCAACAGATTTAGTTTTGCTCTGTGGTAATTTGTAATAATCAAAAAAATATTTTGAATAACTCAGTTTTTATTCGATACGACAAGTGTTTCATCTAGATAGTGGACTTGTCAAGTATTTATGTCAAGTTATTTAAAAACTTTAAAAAAAATACAGAATAAAAATAAAAAATGAAATGCGCATTTTTGTTTCAAGGCCGGTGTCGTCTACTACAAACATTGTCAACTGAAAAATTATCAGATGTGAAACCCCGAGTCTTTAATTTCCGCGAAAATTGCGGAGAACAATAAAACAATATCGATAGTGTACATTTATCTGAGTGAGAATAGTTACGATGTATTTTTTATCCGTGCCCCTTACTCGCTTAGAAGAATTCTTGGTATTAGAAGTTGATTTTTTACGTCATATAAAATTACGTATTATGTTTACTTGTTTTTCTGCTATTTATGTTTAAATGAGTGGTTACATACCACTATATTTACATGCCACGGTGCTAGAATGTTAAAGTAATAATTTAGAATGACTTTATTTTATAAAATAAATGACATCGAAAATTAAATTCTAAAAATTGACGCTGATATCGTCAGTTCTTCTTTAAAACATCATTTATCATGGTCATTTGAAAAGCTTTATTGAATTTAAAGTAGACAATTTGTATTTTTTGGAACACTCCACTCTAATTTTTAATACACGGAAATTTATATACGACTGAATGGGTGTTTTAAAGGGAAATATTCATATGTTTGATATTTTAATTATTATATTCATATACAAAAATAACATACACGCAACAATAGTAATAATAAATCAATATATGGCAATTGATTAAAAAAATGTTTACACATCTTTATTATAACATTATATTATAAACAAGTCAAAAACACTTAACCTGCGTTAATGATCATTTCTAATTTTTTTAAATGCCGTCACAAGTACATTCATCTTGTCAATTTTGTCTAAAGCAGATTTGTATTAACACTCAACCTGTACCTGTGGGCTACTTTTGGCAAATTCACAAAATGCGCTTAACGTTTGTGAAAATAAACATA
>JAGVSQ010006547.1:0-16235 GCA_022683975.1 Rhyacophila evoluta | reverse complement strand
AATACATTGACAACACGACATACATATGGTTATAACAAACATATTAAAAATATATCTATCTTAATTAAAACCTTATCATTTATCAATAAAAAAACTGTTCAAAAATTTTAAAGATATACTAATTTATTCTAAGACCTTCTCAAAAGTATCGGCGTATAAAGTTTGCCATATTAAATATTGGGTTTTTGATATCATCGAGTTTATATTATTAACCATAAATAGATACAAATATTCGGATAAATTTTTGAGATTCTTTTAAATATTTTTTTAATAATGAATTAATTTTTAAATATTGAATAAATTATTACTAAAACGATACTTTTTTTTCACGAAATAATCCTGTAAAACCATTAATTTCGACTAAATATTATCATTTTTATGACATGACCATGATTTGAGCTTTTACATTTTTTTTTAATTTTTCTTTTCTATTCTAGATCGCTGGAGTCACCGGAAAACGGATACAAGGGTCCAAACGCAGTAGTTCCGGATTTACTACTAGCGCGGTCCGATTCCGGAAAAACAAACACCACTGACGTATCAGAAAGCACAACCACTACCACAACTGACGATTATGTTACAGCTAATTCTGATAGTTCTAAAAAAAGCGGTAGCTGTAGAAATATTAACCATGGTAAGAATGTCATCATCGCATCATGTCAGCATAACTCAAGTTCAATTTCGTATCGATTATATTCAAATTACGGACTTTAATGAGTATTAAATAATACTGACTATACCGAGAACTATATGATATTATTATAAGTTTTTATACAACAACAAATAAATTCATTCACCATTATTTGTCATGCATTTTTTGTTAAATTGTTTTTTTATATATACACGTGCTTAAACTTTTTCTCTACTTAAATGTTGTTAATCGATAATATTTTAATAGTTAAGTTTTTCCCACATAAACCGTATCTAATATATTTTCGTAAGAACCGTGTTTCATTCACGTGGTTAACTTTGTCAACTAACTGTAATAACAAACGTAATAAAGTCTACTCATGCCAAAATTTAACCGATTCAAGAATAAATAAATTATGTATTTATTATTACAGACAATATTATTTCTGTACCCTCAATGGTTAAGAAAAGGTTAGCCTGCGCATCATAAGTTATGGGTTCGATTGCCGCAATGCCACACTTAAAAAAAAAAATGCAGGACTAGATGCTTAATCGGTTGAACTACTTGCTGACAACCCATTACCTATAGCATTTCTGGTGTAAATCTATAAGCTCCGCATGGTCGCCGTGGACACGGTATACTTCATCCAAAAGTTGGATAAGTTTGTTGGAGTAATTTGTCTTCCATGTTGCCTTCTTCTCCCAAACCATTTTAGACTGTGCAAGGAATTACCATGAAATTTAAGGAAGAAAACATTATCTACGTAAAGATAAAAATTTAGCGCTGTGTCGTCTTTTATATCCATAAAATTCTAGCTCGACACAGAGTTCACTCTCAAAAATAATACCGTGTAACTTTTATAGAAAGATGAATCCAAGTCTTTCTCAAAGAGATTTGAAAGCAAATATTTCTTAGAGAACGTATTCAACGCAGTCACTTTTATCTGCCTAGTGAACACTCCAATGCAGTTTCTCTCTAGAGATTGAAATCTGCAGAGAGCTGGAATCGTTGAGATGAATAAAAAAAAAATATTCAGTGACGATACAATTTTTAAATGGTGAAAAAATAAATGTCACAGTTTCAATTTTAAGACACTAGATTTAATTAAAATACTATTAACGATTTGTTAAATGTACTGCATAAAAATATAATAAAAAATCTAAGATTAAAAAAATATAGTCATACTTTTTTTCACTTTATAAATAATTCATTACTAGTAGCTAAGAAAAAAAACCCCTGAAAGCTGTACAATGTTTATGATATTTACTAGTCAATATGTATTTTCAGCTCCAGAATCCAAAAATCACGACGGCTCATCGTTCGAGAGTGCATCGAGTATTTACTCTCTGGCACGCGTCGAAGCACTCTGTGAGGACATGGTGGTACCGTCATCATCTCCTCCTCCGCCGCCACACCATTGTCACGTCCCTCACCCCATGCCATCCCATTCAGCCCTTCCACCACGCGCCGCCGTCCCGACACCCACTCCGGTTAAAGAGTCTGCCCCCGCCGCCTCCAATGAAGACGTTGAACCCAAGAAGAAATCGGAAAAAAATAAAAGAGCAGCCAGTTCGAGTCCCAGTCATTCAAAGGTTAGATTAATCACCATTTCACCATTAAATATATATGTTACAGTCCTTTTACACATCTGTCGATTACAACTGTTTTTTTATAATATTATTGAATAAGAAAACGTTTCTAATAAATTTCAAATTTATTTAAAACACTATTCTCTGTTCAAAACACAATTGACTGTTTAAAATCCACGAGTTCCGTTAAAGTGCATTCATTGATATCAAAATTATATTTTAAGCAGTAATATTTAAAAATTAAAATAAGCTTGTTCCTATGTTTTATATTTATTCCTAGTTTTTAAATAAAGCTTAAAAAAACTAATAACTATGTATTTTTTAAACTTTGTAAAAAATCACACATTTGGAGTCAATATTATTTAATCTTTAACAGTATATTATTGTTTTTTTGCAAACGCTAATTAAAACAGAAATATAGCTTTTATAAACCAATTTACTATTTAAAAACTAAACACTTTTACATAACTCCTACAAGTACATTTTAAAAGGAAACTCTAGTAATTTGTTCAGGTAAGTAACATTTAAACTCTTTTCTAAAATCTCGAACTATATTCTTCTTCATTTTGTTACAAACTAATATTACTCCACTGCATACTGAAGAGCAGTGTATCTGTATGTACTATTCGATAAATATGCAGATTTAGGCAGTATGAAGTTTTTAAGACAGTTGGCCTGTATTTTTAAAAAGCCTCGAATCTCAATGTCATATTTTTATCGCCTACGTAGGCTTCTGGGAAAGATCCTCCCTCTCCTTCTGGGAGTAGCAGTTCCTCGGGAAGCTACAGCCTTACTGGTAGTGCACCAGACGTTGGTCAAAAGAAGAAAAGCTCGAGTTCCAATGGCAAGAGCAAGCGGAGCTCTGATGCTTCAGTATCTGCCGAGCCAATCCAACGACCGCCAATCGCCAGTCCAACTTTGGAACAGACTGTTCCTGTTATCAAGGTTTCAAGATCTAAAAAATATGTAACAAAATGCCTTCTCTCCTTTATTACTTCACTCTTTTATATCTTAATAGTGTTTTACTATACGGTCTATCTTCGGCATTTACTTGGCATACCGCGAATCACCTCGATGACTGTGCACCTAATTATTTTTGCCATAAAAAATAAAATGTACAAACTAAACTCTACATCACACAGCTTATATAGCACTGGACATGAATATTTTACATAAAATATTGCATTCTAAAAAAATTATTTCATTTGTAGTTGTTTTAAAATTAATATATAATTATTTATTGCAACAATGTAATTATTCTAATGTGTACAAACTTTCACGGCGCAAGTTATACATATACATAATATATATTATAAAACATATGTAGTTTGAATCTCGGGCTTATGCGGCATTGGTGTATATCTATCTGGTTTCATTTAAGAGCTGCATTTAAACGTCGTGGATAGACTGTATACTTAATCCTTTCCACAAAGTAGATCTTTAAAAATATATTATATTGTATTTAGATTAATGATATAATTTTTTTTGTGGATACTCATTATATTTGTATACTTCATAATTGAAACCGGTTTTGCAAACGTGCGCCTCATTGTAATTCAAATCATATTAACTATATATTTGATACACAAATCGCCTTATCACTAAACGTTTAATGGCTCAACTACGGGTTCGAATCCCATAAAATATAAGACTTGAAATATATCACGGTTTTTACGGCGACATGAGCTTAATAACTCAAATAGATTGGTTAGCATCCAATTATCAAAAAAAAAAAATTAATAAAATCTCAGTGTTTTCACATATTTTTTTAATAAACCAATAATTTTTTTTCAAATGAAATATATTTTTACTTCTATATTTAACTCAATAAATATTTTTCTTTCAGGGTGAGTCAATATCAGATGATGAAAGAAGCGGACATTATTCTTCGTCAGGATATTACGAAAGTCCTGTTGAAGATGACGATGATGATGGAGGTTTAAGTAAGTTATTGTTTTATTTAATAATTTGATTGTTAATATCATTTAGAATTAATTTTAGAAAAATACTTAGATTGAAGATAGGCTATAACTTAAATTTAGTGATGTTTTGTCACACCATTTAAAGGTAAACTTAAAAGTAAATAAAAATAGATTAATTTCATACAATTTATAAATCTATCATATAAAAATAAAAAAGATTTTTTTTATTTTTTCCTAATAGACAAAGACAGACAAGGTAAGTTTTGTAAAATAGTAAGGAATTATTTGAAAACTATTAGTCAAAATACTATAGATTTATGTTTTTTTTCAGATACCTACGTAGTAGAAATTGAAAAATTAAATCCATCAGTATTATTACAATTCTATTCATTTCTTTAAATGCACCGATTAGTTAAAACAATATCCAACATCGTAGTTATTATCATCAGAAACATTTATACATCTACTATATCATCATTTAATTTTATAATCCTTATTATTATGACTATTTGAGAAAAAATCATAATACCATTTCTATTACATAGTAGTTACCAAGTAAATATAAAACCATTTTTATTAGCACGTAATTTTTAATAAGATCCAGTAAAACTTTTTTTCAGTTTCTTGTATTATTGGAAAGTTTATTTTGATGGCTTGGTATTATTTGTTTTAGCATATAAATACTCTCAAAAATATAAAAGCTCTAACCGGCCGTGGACGGCTGATGAAAGGCGAAGAAAAAGAAAAACATTTACGTTAGACTTCGCGAACAAACCTCAAGATGAACCGGTGACATCGCCAAAGCAAGAAGCGTGGGGGAGAAGATCCTCGATGATAGCCGAAAATATAGGAGTGTCGAGAACCCCAATTTCTCACGACAGAAGCCTTGAAGAAAAACCCCAATCTAGCATTTTTATTAAAAAGAGTCCCAGTTTTCCTGAAAAAACTAAAATGACCTCATCACCAAAAAGTCAAGTGGAGACAGAAAAAACTTTTAGAGAAAGAGATTTTGAAGCTAAAAGGTTAGCAGATAGAGAACGTTTTATGAAAAGAAAATCAAAAAGTCGTAGTCCTGTACAAGGGAAAGGAAAAGAAATTGCACCTAGTCATTCAAGAAGTCAAGGTTTACTAATGGAAACTTTGAGGAGACAAGAAGTAGGAAAAAATGGTAAAGTCCAGTTGAATGTTTTAACGTCGGACGATTCAAGTGAACAATACAGAGCAGAAGGTATGTCTCAATTAGCTGTTTTATTTGTTTCTCCATACATATATTTTTGCGATAAAACAACTATAATTTACTAGAACAAGTGTTAATATATTTTTTTTAATATTTTAAGCAAGCGGAACTAATGGAAACATATCACCGAGAAGGCATAGGCGACCAAGGGAAAGTCCGAGAAGAAAAACTGGTGCAAATTTATTAAATGCAAAATCACCTACTTCTGCTTTCAATGCTAGCCAAGCGTCTCATAGGTACAAAATACTGAACTAATTTGTATACCTATATCCGTTAAAAAATATATTTCGTGTATCACATTATGTTTAAAAATACTCTTCAAGCGTCGCTTATAATAACACATAATTTTTATTTTTAGAATAAGAAAAAAGAGCGGATCGAATGAAAGCGTATCATTACCAGGAAGTTTGCCAAGAAGAAGGTCATCTATTCAACCAACAAAAATAATAAGTTCTTTAGAAGCGGAAGACATAGGTAATCTTACAACTCATGTTTTAAATCATATTTTAATTATATAATTAAATAGACAATCTTTTCCATAATATAATATTCTCTGCGTATGTTTTGGAATTACAGAAACATCCCTTACATCAGCGGGATACAGACTGAGCCCACTAAAATATGTCACCGCTGCAGGAGATGGTTCAGGAAAACCTCGTATTCACAAAAAAGGTAATACAAATATCAAAGCTTTTGATAAACTCATTTTCAAAGTCTTCTATGCATCAGAGTAGGTTGATTTTAGCTAGGAATCATGAAACTAAAAACTTTTTTTTTGTTGGAAGCATCATCAACTTTTTAAAGTATTTTTCCATCAGTCACCTGATTCCGTATCAGATTAGCATCATTGAATTATAAATGAAAGTAAAATAGAGATGAGAGAGAATTAAATGCCGCTGAATTATATTGTATTACTTATGTAGATTTTTTCTTTTGAAAGACATTGATTGTATTGTATACAAATGGTTTTTACTTTACATTTTCTATTCTCTACACTTTTATACTCTTTTTATTCTTAAATATTTATTTTAAAATAATAATGTCAACGTATTTCATTTCTAAAATATAAGTTAAGTAGTTAAACACTTATCATTAAGTTATTACATGTATGTTGTCTCACGTGGTGTAAAATATATTATATTGACAACGTTCAGTTAAGTCGATGAAATAATCGAGTGTGGGCTAGATCAGGCTCTACATATTTTAACAAATATTGTAATTTTGTCGTGAAGGTGGAAGTCCTGATACGAAGCCCAAAGCCATGTCTGCCGAATCACTTCGTTCAGTTAGTCCAGGAAGTGATAGCGTATTCTACAGTGAAGCGGCGGACTTGGCGGGAGCCGGTGGCGGTACAAGCAGTGGCGCCGCAATTAGCGGAGTCGCGGCTACAAGCGTCCATTGCCACCACTGCGGAAAGCAGGTCGATATCATCACTGCTGAAGATGCTTCTAGTCCACATTTTAAGGTAATAATAAAATATTTTTACAATACGGTTTTTGAATCTGGTGCTTACAAATAAAACCACAATGACATTGTACTGTAGTTCTCCCAAATTTAATTCAAAAAATAATAGATTCAAAATTTATTATAACTTTAGCACCACATTTTGAGCTTACGACTTATTTGCGATGAGAAAGATGTCTTGGCTGTAGAAGAATATATAGTAATACAATATAAATTATATTAGAATATAAAATATAGTACAATATTATTGTGAAACAAAATATTTAAGATTCTAAATTATTTAAAACTGGTAAACTTCCATATGTGAAGGAATATGGAATATGAATCACCAGTTTTAAATAATTTAGAATTTAAATCAAGTTCATCAAGCACCATCAGTCAAAAATATTAATTCTTTAAATATTTAAGAATTTCTTATAAATTTGACTTATAGGCTCAATTTTAAGAACAATGTACTTTGCCAGGGCTGGGTGATAAATGCGACTTAATCGTATGTTAATAAATACTTATATGTATTTCTTATTTCTTCGTTCTTTATTTTAATTACAATTATAATAAATTAATAGGATAGATAATTTTATGCACTGACTAATTATCGAAATCTCTTTTATCATAAAGATATCCCGGTAGTCAAATGGTAAGCTCGTGTACTTCGGCGCTGATAGTCGCACTTGGAAGTCTGTCAACTGCATAATGATTTTCACACCAAAAATAAATTTTCCCAATGGGTTGAGCAATTGGTTAATAATCAATGATAAAATCAATATAGATACACCTATTCCACTTGTAAAGTGGTGATAGTTTAAAAATTTATTATCGATGACGGCATAAAAATGTCAAAATGTAAATAATTTGTTGCGCACGTTGGCGCATGGAAAATCTGAGATTTCATTTTGCTATTGGGATTTCAGTCCCTCGATAGTTTTTAAATAAGTAACTGGCGGACAATTTGGTTTTTTTATAGTTACGCAGAAGTAATTAACATTATTGCTTTTTTGGTATGCTATACGTATCTCGTTAGTTATTGCAAACTGTGGTCCGATCAGGGAACATATCATGAAGAACAGCCAGACATCGTGCAGCCTCCCGCGGGATTTGCTGATTCCCCAAACGGGGTGCGCCCTCTTGCCAAACACGGAAGACTCTACAAGAAACTCGAGAAAAGATTCCGTTCCGAGGAGAGACAACACGCGGAGAAAAGACACCACCATCGCTACAGGCAAGACGTCAGGGCGAAGGTACATTATCTTATCATCCAAACACTCTAACCTGATATCACAATAACAAAGTATCACATATCACATTAACAATATCTAATGCAAATTATATCAATAATTTTAATTCAATCCAGGAAAATACGCATTTTAACAAATACACAGAAAAATATTTAGAATATACAATACTTTAATGATAATGTATGCAGGTTTTTATTTATTTTTTTTGAAACGACAAGTTAAAATTTAAATTAAATTGTATTTTTTTTTGATAAAATTTATTGCTTGTTTAGCCGAAATAAACTTTTTGTAAGGTCTCAACTGGCTTAAATGAAAAAATAATACTTTTATAATTAACTAAATTTTAATTTGTTAGGAGAACTCTTTTTTACAGCAATTGAATAATCAATATTTTTCAACTATTACAGTTTACAAATACCGTAAATTATTATTTTCCAAGCCGTGATACACTCATAATACATAAAAGTCGTCATAGCAATATAATATTATTGTTTTTACAGTTTTAAATATTTTTATAGAAGAGTGTAAAAACTGATTATTTATTTTGATA
The DNA here is from genome assembly GCA_022683975.1 of Rhyacophila evoluta. Taxonomy (NCBI): domain Eukaryota; kingdom Metazoa; phylum Arthropoda; class Insecta; order Trichoptera; family Rhyacophilidae; genus Rhyacophila; species Rhyacophila evoluta. The sequence goes on along the minus strand of JAGVSQ010006547.1, from coordinate 7,607 downwards.
TAAAGACGCATTTTAAACGATTTATCTGTAGAGCTTCATAGCAACGACACACCTTTGATAGATCTGACTATAAAATAGAGGGTTTATATATTTTGCAGTGTAGGTCTCAGAGCCAAAAGAAGTTATCACATTTTTGAGACGTTTTTTCGATATTTGTAAATGATGTTTTCAAATTAATACCGGACATGCATAGCATGATGAATCAAGATGGCATTATTAAGTAATTTTCAGCTTAAAGTGGAGTAAGCAATTTTTAATTTTAAGCTACGATATGACGTATCTTATCTATTTCGCCAAAATCAATTATTATGCGGCAAGTTTTAATGAACATGTTCGTAATACGTGATTAAAAAATTAACAAATTTCATCTTCAAATTATAAAGAGTAATAGAGAAATGCTTTTATTTATAACGTAAGATATCGAAACTGTGCAAAAGATTTTAAAAATTAGAAAAACCTTCATTGAAAATCATTCTGTTCATACGTCACCATTAAATGAAAATTTAATTTAAATTAATTTCAATCACTAATATATATTGTTATACACAAATCTTATGTTTGTCCAGATACTGACATACTCATATATAGTGTATTATATTAATTGTATTTGACCAATACTAACTATAATTTCATAAAATATAAGTTTTAGCGGGTAGTCAGTCAGTCGTTTAAATTGGATAGTTTTTTTTTAACGCCACATATTTTAATAATATGAATGGAGTCATAAGTGATGTAAATATTTCGTGAGATCACCACTGACTCTTTAGCGCGTAAACAATTTCTACGCAATTTCTAAAAAAAAACGTCTAGTCGGTATGACAATTTGGCATTCACAAATTGCGATAATTTATATTGAGAAATTAAATCAAAGAATCATGGTGAAAAATACACAACCAACCGTCAGTGTGTGTCTAGTAAAATACACTGATAAACCACAATTTAAAATTCAGCCACATTTTTTCAAAATATCTTACTAATATTTGTTTCTGGACCGTATTTTCTTTTTGTATTGCATTTAACATTACTTGACATTCATTGTTTAATTGAAATCCAAATTTACAAACGCATTTAAAACTACCTGGCAAGTTCATGCAAGTTTCACTATGTATGTTGCAGTTGTGAAAACCTTCTAAACATTCATCAATATCAACACACAAACCGTCTATTGAACTCCATCTGAAGCCTTTTTCTTTACAGTGACAAGAAACATTCCATCTTTGTTTCATTATATTTTCCAAATTAACATTATCAGACCTTTTAAATGAGCAAGTGCGGTTACCGTGTAAATTTTGTCGTGAGCAAATATTTTCTGTGTTATATTTACACTCTTCCGTGTTATAAACATGTTTATTAGAGCAACAAGGGTCTGGACAAAAGCTATATACAGCGCAATTAAATGGGACACTATCACTTGCTCTTGGGTCGTAGTTTTTCACGCCATAATTTCCATCGAGGCATGAAGCAAAATTATCACACGGCTCATAAAAATGTGTCAAGAATTTCTCTTCCTTCATAGTATACCAACACATATAATAAGAGGCAACACTTTTCCACTGATATCTTTCCGTATTACTTTCAAATGGAAATCCACTAACTGTTTCATTTGCTAAGTTTCTTTTACAGTTTCTATTCAGTATCTGAACGTAATGCTTACTCGAATCGGCTTCAAAATCATTCCTTAGTAAAAAATTCACATCGTTTTCTCTCTGTAGCGGGGCTTTTTTAACTACACTATGAATATATAAAATACACTTTATAAAATTATTTTTACACTTTCTACTCAGTTTTCGATGAATATCATCGAGTTGAGGTATTGACAAATGTTTAAAATTAGTCTCCGCATGTTCATTTATATCCCATTCGGCATACTTATGGGAGCGTAAGAAGAACGCGGTATCTTTTATTGCTTCATTAACCCACTTATCATCAACGGCGTATATTTGTTTATCATCAAATATTTCTGCCGAAACCATATTTGCGGAACAAAATAAAAACACATACAATAACGCCTCCATACACATTTTATTACTTTTTGACATACTTGCTATAAAATATTTTGTTGTTTTTTAATTGCATTCTAATTTCAAATTTCTTTTTCTTTTGACACACCAAAAACAAATATTTTATACAAGGATACTGAGAAAAATAATTGATTATTTGAATAGAATAATAATAATTATAATTTCAGAAGAGTACGGGTTTCATAGCAAATATTACTGGCCATATTTTTTAGATTAAAACTATCAGCTACTAACATAAATGAATATTATTTATTATAAATAAATTCATAGAAGCACTTGATAATTTTATGATCGTAGTCACCAAATAACGAAGAATAAACACACATGTATTATTAATTATTAAGATAAAATTTACGTAAACTTCAAAATCATTTTCCTTGAATTGGAATTATCAAATGAGTATGACCATGTCTTTAGGCATTTGTCCAGTTATTTTTATTATCTTGTATAAAACACCCAGGATTTGATTTGAAACTGAAACTTTTCTTAAAGCAACAAACAATTATATCGTTTACTTCTATAATATAAAAGAATAATGAAGCAATAATGATTAATTCACATCACTGTAGTGTACTTTTAGTAACATCTCTAACCAACATTTTCTTAAACAAATTAAATACATCATTAATTGAAAACATTTTTTAAACTTTTACTGGTTGTCTAAAATGTTTTTAATTATAATGTATGTATATTTTATTTCAAAATCAACCGATATAATTTAAAATATACATTACTTAAATGTAAATTTGGTTTTCTCATTATGTTTTTATACTTAAGCAATTCAAGTAAGACACAAAAAAGGTAAAACGTTAATGCATAAGTAATTACCATTTAAAATTTCTCATTTCCTATTACAGTCAGAGGAAAGAAGTAAAGAGGAACATGAAACACACGAAATTAGACCAATGGCCCGGTCCACCGGAACGAGCCTCGATCGATTAAGGGCCGCCGAATCAAGCCCAAATATGGAAGCTGAAGGTATTCTTTTATTCGATTTTTTTTTAAATTATGTTACATCTCACTCTACTATATTATGTATTTATTATATGTTGTGCATAATCTGAATAATTCTTCCGTGAATCAACATGCCACTTTGCTTATTCTTATAAGCCGAATTTATTCCAATGAAAGATACGGCGCGATAGCAATGTGATGCCGCCTCATTGCGCGGCCAAGTTCATCATTTCCATTTATTTTCTTCTATGTGTGACAGCATTCAGCATATTTGTCGTTGAATTTGTAACGCTTTTATTATTTATAATAAATGGTTTTTTTTATATATGAAGACTGCGATGACCTCGAGAGTGATTGCGGAATTTATGCGGACTCCTACAAGACCAGTTTTTGGATATACATAGGGGATAATGAAGAAATGAATGCTTGGCAAAAACCAGACAAAGAAGGTAAGCAATATTATTATTATATATAATAAAGTTAATGTTTATTTTTTTTTAATTGCTCCATATAATTGGGGAACATACCATGGTATGTTTTACTTTTTTCTTTCAATTAAATTGAATACTATGACGATTGATATAAAGAAATAATTTCAAAGCATAAAATATGAGTACATTAGCAAATGCCATAATACCATTAGTTTTAAAAAAAGTTCTGACATCAATTACCAGTTGTGCCAATTACATCACTTTGGCTACCTAGTCACCGAACGCATGACCTAGACAACATATCGCATTTCAGTTTACATCACGTAGATTTTAAAATATACGAGTATATCAAGCCTTTTCACGACTTTCTGTAAAAATTATTAAAATAAATATCTACATATAATGATATATAGATATAAGAAATAAATAATGTATCTAAAAAGCAATTCTTTAGCGTTTCCGATTCAAAAATGTTACAAACCTTCACAATGTAAAGAAATATCAACAATTATTCCATAAAAACAAACTAACTGTCAGCCATCACTCAACCTACCAAATATCGACATAAATGTCTCCAGTTTTTTTTATACATGACGCAAAACCTCGCCTCCCGATTCCGGGCGATTCTAGGATGGTTGCCCTTTTTATTGGAAATAAATAAAACTTAAACAACGATTAAAATAAAACCATTGGTAATTTTAAAATTATGTCTGCGATATATTCTATATCCACAAAACGTTTTACGAAATTCAAATGCATATTATAGAATATACTTACTAACCAAACAATGTTTGAACGGATTTTTAATATGAATGCACAGCACGAAGTCACAGATAAAGTCCATTATGCTTGTTTCGAGAAAATTATACAAGCAAGGGTCTCTATTACAGCCATCTTGTATCGATACATTTAATTTGGCAACGCTTTTAAAGAATGTTATTATTTTTTTAAATGAAAAGATACGTTCAGGCAGATTTCTAATGTTCATTTTATAATGATGTTTTAGTGTTCCACAATTGTGTCTTATAATCAACAGTTTTGGCCATGGCTTCAAAAGTTTAATAATTGCTACTACATATGCATAATGATATTGACAAAATAACTGGTTTATAAATGTATTTTATGATATAAAATAACATGGTAATGTTAAACGTGTTGTAACATGAAAAGAAACGCTCTACAAATTTCGCAACATAAACGGAACTGAGGAGATTTACTCATCTTCGACACAGCATCTAGAACCGCAGTAAATTTTTAAATGCTTCCGAACATAAACACGATTCAACTGAATTTATTGTCCTTATACTAACATTTTTACGACAGCCATACTTGAAAATGTAGTTCACACTTTCGAAGTGATGGAAATTATTCTATAATAAATGTTACGGCATTAGATAAATATTTTTAGCGATTGTTTCAAATAACTCATTATGTTCCATAAAATTATTACAGCACTTTTTTTTATTTTAAATACATTTAGAATTTGAAGTTTCTACCATTTTAGATAAAATTATATTAATGTATAATTATTTAATAATATATCCTAATAAAAATAGTCAAACTGTTTAATAAAATATTACATGAAAAATGTAGCCATAATTATAATATAAATATGTTTATTGACATGTTTATATCTGTATGTATCTTATATTAAAAATTCCCTGATTAATATTGCCACATGTAAAATATAATCGTGGCTAATTAGTTTCATGATAAATGTCATTCATCTTTGAGAACACTCCAAGTAATAGCGAATCTCTTTATAAATGGAGATTCTGCTCTACTGTTTTTCCGCCTATATTAACGATAGCAAAACTAGAGAAGAAAATATTATAATATTCTTTTAAGAAAAAATCAGTTTTTACGAACTGATATTTTGAAAGAATTTGATATTTTATTTGCGAGCTACGGAGAGAGTTTTCATAATGAATCACATACGTAAAAATAGGCTAATCACTTTGTTCGACAATGATTATGTCAGCAAGTTAGCGTGGGTTTTTCATGTTTCTTCAGAGCCGATCCAACAGCTGTTTTCAGCATCCCATCATTTTACTGTGAGAATGTTTGACAAGTATCTTGCTGTCAAACGTAAATCATTGCACGTTTTTTTGTGCTCGGGAATGAGACGTGTATTTATAAAGAAAATGCGTTTCTCTCAAACTTTTAGTCTTATTTTATTGTACTTTTTAATATTCGTTAAGAGAGGAAGTTTAACTTAGATTTGTTAAAGATGTAAAATATTTAAAATATTAATATAATATCATTAATGTATGTAAAGAGACGTATAGTAAATATTAATGCTAGATGAAATTTTGGAGCAATCGCTTGTAGAGCGATCATAGGTTTACAGTATAATGATAACGAAAGCAGTTACAGTAAAAAAAAAAACGGTATCTACAACTCTTGTATATTTGTATATTGTACAGTCAACCACTAATAAGTCATATATCATACATTTTTATTTCAACCTTTATTAAGTTTCATTGAAAAAATACTTTCTCCATGCATATATGTCATTTTTAAGTTGGATAGGATTGCCACTCCCAACGCATCTGATGTTATTAAACAAAACATATAACTCGTTTGTAGGGTACCACGTCATAGCATAGGCACATTTAGGCATAGGCAACTATATTATCTCATACGTGTGCTTTTTATTTTTTCATTTCAGAATCGTGGTATTTTTTCACACTAATCACAAAACCTTAAGCTCTCGACTTAAGACTTAACTTTATCTTTTCACCAATAAATTTTCGATGACAAATACAAAAAAGTGCATTAATGATTTTTTTACTCACTGTTCACAATTTCACAATTTAGTTGGCATTTAGTAACACTGCTAATTAATACGAGCGGTTCAACTAATTTAATTTTGTAGTGATTATTTAAACTAGGATATGAAAACATTTTGATATCAGCGTTAAAATGTAAGTTACATAAATTATACGATATTTTGGCGCCTAATCATTTGAAAAAAAAAAGTAATGCGTTGTTATTGTATCATACTTGACAACCGAAAATTATTGCGCGACACCGATTTTTTTTATTTGTACGATGTTGCATAAGTGAAAATTTTTCGGAATGCATACGCGGTTAAAATAAATTAAAGCAATTTCTTCACATCCATGGTCGTCGGGATGACTATTATCAGAGCATCTCTTGAAATATTCGTGGCATTACTCATGCCCACCTGATGGTATCAAAGATATTTAACATTAAGGGCGTTTCTCTATTTACTTTAATCGCGTGCTACATACGCTACTCAACTGAGTGCTGTCTGAATTATATATATCACTTAAAAAAATCTGAGTCAATTTCCTTGGATAGAATACAAATATATTTCGATGGTCTGTGTTGTTCAAACTTGTATTTTAAAGTATACATGAAGATATATACTAGATTTACAAAGTATAAGACAAGATATATTCCTGAAATACTCCTAAAATTTGTATGCTACGGTATTAAATCGAATACAAGAAAAGCGACGTTTTACTTTATATCGTCTTAGTTCTTTCGCTTTAATATGAGCAAGATGAATAATAGTCAATAATTGTAATACTATTATTTATATAATGAAATCTGTTATTTTGTATCTTAATAATTCATATTTACTGGATTACAAAGAGTAAAAGTAAATTGTGCTTTCGATAGCAACTAATGGGAAAAAATAGAGAAATATATTTGTGAACGTATTTTTTCTAGGTTTTAACGTATATCACTCTTTCTTTTCGAGTAAATAATCTGTTCTTGTGCCATATAATTTATAATATCATTGGAAGAAAATTTGAAAAAAACTGCAATATGTTAAGCATATGATTATAATAATATGAATTTATGAATTATGTATCGAATTTATTTTAAATTAATAATGTCAAACGTATATATATGGCTTTAATATTCATTTGTGGAAACCTTTTTTTGCATTTTATTATTTGATGAATCCTGGGCTCGATTGCTTAACTATAGCAGTGGTTATAGTTTATTTTTTTTTTATATATTTTAAATAGTTTAATAAATTTAGATAAATTATAGAGGATTAAAAAAACTCAAATAAGCATTAACCATTTCAAGAGTAAGCATTTCATTTTGATACATGCCGATTAATATTTATGACAGTATCTTATCTTTTATAAACATGTCCGATAGTTAGTACGGTAAGTATTTTGTTGAATTGCTATTTCACCAAATTCTGGCCCAAGCT
>JAGVSQ010006546.1:0-16235 GCA_022683975.1 Rhyacophila evoluta | reverse complement strand
AGAATTTAAAATCAATTTCCATCAAGCACCATCAGTCGAAAATATTAATTACTGAAGTAAATATCAATACTAATAATCGTTTAATTAAATTTAAAAACATAATACTGATTTATTGCATTTTTTAATTTGCTTTATTTAGTGGATTTCTTTGGTATTTTTTTTATATAAACAGACATAAAACAAGATGATGACTTGCATAATAATAAGAGTTTTAATGAGTATTTTTGTTTTAAATATTTACCCATACAATTTTATAAAATACGTTGAATACAAATGAAGCATAAAAAACAATTCTCTCACGACTTATTCCAGAGGACTTTTTTATAATCTTGATTTACAATTATTTAGCAGCAATATACCAATCGATCTAATCAAAGCTCTCATAAAACTGCTTTCAAAGCAACCATAAACTTAATAGCTAAGCTTTTGTTTATCGGTAATTTTTCCTTAGTGAAAAAATTACATCTCTATGTGCATTATTTATTCAGAGACTATTTATAACATTTTGATGTATACGTATTATATATTTAGTACGTGTCATTTTTTCTATGAATAATTCATTTTCTTTTGTTAATATTTCTATGAAAGTGTTAAATTCTAATTAACGAAGTCACTTGTGAGTATAATTTGCATATTGTTACTACGTTGATTTTTCTCAGCTCTTTGGCAAAATAAACTTTTATCATTTACATTTTCCATGAATTATTTATAATGGTACCCCAAATTAATGCTGTTTTTATGTATAACGAAAATTTATCTGCAGTATTTTTCGTTGTTTAATTTTAACAAGTATATATACTATTTATAAATGTTAGCTAAAAATATTTTAAATATGTGAACTTTTATATATTGTAGATCAATAAAATGTTTTTGCTGTAAATACTGTATTATTCGAAATAATGAAAATAACTTGAAAATTATTGTAAAGGTGTAAATCTTATCGCTATTTTTTTAGGAAAACCAGAAGACATTGTTATTAATTGCTGTCGTTGGTAAACGTTGAGGTTAAATCATCAAAATGGTCGATCAACGCCTAAAAATTTTAAAAATTCACGTTGAAAATGGCGGCAACTTTATAATGTCAGTTCATTCTGAGATACCTTTTGATAGCAAGTCAACGTTGAATGCATCAATTTCAAAATATTTGGGTGTATTATGTACACTCGTCTTTAATCTTTAAACATACGAACGATCCACAGAAATGAAGCATGCATTTTCAAATATTAGATTATCAATAATCCTTTTTATATTCATTAAAATGATAAAATAAAACAAGTTATGCTTCTGTAAATCATCAGAAAAAAGCATTAATAAACGTTTTCTAATACTATGACATAGACTCATAGAGAAATTAATTCCATTATGTATGTTTTTGAAACGTAATGTTAGAATGTTACCAGAGAAAAAAAATGTTGAAACATTAACAAGCTTGTAATATCAATGTTATAGTACTATTTAAGGTTTACTTATTTTGGATTTATTAAAATATTGATATTTTCAAAACATTAAACTTTAAAAAAACTTCACAACAATGAAAATAATAACCTTTTTTACAAAGTGATTGTTAAAATTGTATTTATCACAGTCATCTACAACTATATATATTCTATATCTATAAGATTTTTTCTGCCTTATGTATTAGAAATATATAATTGTGTGTCTATCTTTATCCATTCATGTTATTATTACATATGTATGTGTATATCATAATAATTGCTTAGATTATACAATATGGATAAGAAAAATAAATGCTTGAATGGACCAAAGGACTTTGTGGAAATAATTAATAAAATATTGCCGAATGTACTGATGTCAAGTATGGCCATGAATTGGGATTCCATTATAATTTTTAATGTGTAGTTAGTAAGAAAACGTATGTGTAACTATTTAAATAAATAAAGTTTTCATACTTTCAATGGACTTTTATTATAAAAAAAAATATTCATCGAGAAATACAAATTTGACTTTTTTATTTTAAAAGCTTGAAAACATGCCATCTTCGAATGATTTTTAATCACTCATTAATTATATATCAACCGTTGATGTAAGAACTTAATGAAATGTATGAATTACTAACATTTAAAGCTTAGTGTTAAGATATCGACTGCGGAAAGGAACAAGTACGTAACCCTTCAAAATAGCTTTTATTCGATAATCAGAATGTATAATATAACAATTAATACACGTTTCATCAAAAACATGTTATCTAAAAATGCCGAATTTGTGTCTAAATTTAGCTTTCAAGTTTGAAAAAAGCAAGGTCTGTGAAATTTGCGACCAGGAAAAGAGTCTTCCACCTAATGAATTTTACTGGTTTTACCTGCATAAATTATTAAATTAATATCATATTGATAAAATAAAACACCAGTTTTAGTCTTCGTGCACTTCAAGGCTGTCTATGTAACGTTATGACTCAAGCTCAAAATCATTAAATAAACGTTTTTTGTGCCTCCTGTAAAATTTGTTCCACGTGGGTTACGTCCTTTTTACTTTCCACGGTCGATATGTTTATACTGTTTTAATACTTCTATACTTATTATATAATTATGGAACGAAAGTCTCATGCAGCATTATCTTACTCGGATTAAATTTACGTAAATGCAAAAAAACAAAATATTTCTACATATTAAAGGCACCAATTATATTTTTATGTTTCATTTAAGTCCAAAAATTATGAATGGGAAAACCTTCAAAAGAGATATTGTCATCCGTTGACGATAAAGGCGAAATATGTTCATATTAATTACTTACCAGCTTTATCAGTGTGTTCACAATAGACAATTTGATAAAATATCCAACTCAAAATAAATATGAAAAGCTAACAGTTGCTACGTAATAAAAGAAATATATTAATCATAACTAACAGTGACAAACGACATATCTATGTGTGCAAAAGATACAAAGAACCATTTAAATTTAATTTGAGGAATATAAATTATAATCATCGTGTATTTTGCCAGTGTGTCAATTTGTCACACAATTATGTCACCTCCTAAAGGTGGTACACCCATAACAGCTCGGTAAATGGTGTCGCCATCGCGTCACCGTGACACAATAAAGCGTCCGTCCGCCAAATAAGGAGGGATGTTTATTCTTCAGCTCGGCACCCCTTAAAAGGTCAACGCTTTGGTTTAGCAGTGTTCTCGGTGAAATACACGCCACTCCTTCCCCGTGCCTTCGCACTGGTCATTTGATAAATCGATCGATACTAAAATAACATTCGTTACTTCGGTGAAGAAATCTTAATAGGGGTAATCAAACAAACGAAAAACTTTCAGACTAGTCTTACATTTTTTGAGCTATTAGACTTCATTATCAAATACATACTTGCATTTCACAAAGTTATTTCAAATCTTTACTATGCATAAGTAACGCAGTAGATTATATTTAATACTACCTGTACCTGGCCACGCGTTGCTGTTGTTCAGTCTGGTTAATTGGCACTGTTTTTCAAAAAAGTATGTTTTTACCTGATATCTATATAATAAAGTTGTAATATTTTAATACAACGTTGTGTCAAAATTTCAAAACAATCGATGAAGAACTTTTGGAGATATAAGATTTTGAACAAACGAACATTTACATTTTTATTTAAATAGATTATCTTAGTGAGACATGAAAATGAACATCTTACTCCTATTTCAAAGAAAACAATCGCATTTAATCAAAAAGTGATTTTATTGACACAATCAATTTAATGTACCAAATATATCTTCAAGAAAAATAGCACATAACATCAATAGCTAATATAATCGACAAAAAAAATATAAACTGGCCAACAATTAAGCGTTAAAAATAAACCAGACAAATTAGCATTAAATTAATATTATCAATATCTACTATGTACACAAACAATTTCACACGATTTATGTTGTTCTATTATTTATAATATTGAAAATATGTTTTTTTTGTAATTTTCAGAAGAAAATGCAATATTCATTATGGGGTAGATGGGGTAGTAAACAATAATTTGTGATTTATATTTCTAATCTTACGTAGCTTTTCCCATGGTCCCACCACAATAGTGACCTCCGTATTCTTCTTGATAGACGACACTAAAAAAGAAAACTTTCCGATTACGTAACCAAAAATAAAATCATCAGATTATAATTGCGTCAAACTCCCGATTTAGCTACATCAACAAATACATAACGACATGAAGCGTGTAAACTTAGGCAGTCTGAAAAACTATCTTGGCAGCATTTCTTTGTAAGGACTGATTATCAACCAATCGCTCTACCTGCTTGGTTTCTACGCAAAAAATATACTAAAAAAAATGTGTTTTTTGCACAATTTTACACGCGACCACTGATTCTCTAGACGATTGATTACTAAGCGGTATTCGATGGACAGCAGTTGAGGACATCGTTAAATTTCCAAAAGAAAAAGTTTTCTTATAAATAAAATATTACCTTCTAAGAAACACATCGTGCGTACACTCAGTTTGAAAGAGAATTTAACAGTGGGGTGGATTAACTAGTAGAACGTGATATCTATTAATATAAAATTTACCCAATTAACTCGACACACCACAACTTTAAAATTACGCGTCACGAGTAAAAATATTTAATCAAACAAGTATTTCTTTTATCTCCGTGCTTGTATATTTTGCAGAAGCATACCTTGAGAATTGGCATTTCTTTTTTTAATGTGACGCTTCCTTTTCATACTTTTTTTCTTCATTGGTGTGTCTTGCTTACGAGCCTTTTTACCGCCCTTCTTACGACCACCTCTTTTCAGATCCATGTTAGCACCAGCTTTAGCCTCCATGTTAAGTTTAGGTGTAGCCTACAATGAATTTTACAAACATAGCTTGGCATTCAGTGTATGTTTCTAAAATCGAACTAAATAACCATATCGTAAATAATTGGTTAGTCTACAAGACATCAAATATTAACAAAAAAAAAATTGACCGACCTAATAGGAACGTTTATTTTATAGTTGACCATAGACCTAGAAACATAAAATTGTAGAAATACGATTATAGCATGGGACTTTATAATATTATAAAATGATAATCATTCCGATTCATCTTGATAAACTCTGTCATTGTAAAAAAAATCCGTATTGTAGGTTCTTCTGTTTTTTTTTCAACTCCAGTTCTCTGAGATTTTTTATCAAAATTCCGGGAAAGGGGGGGAAAATAGGACATTACATTCAATGAAATAATATATTTATTATTAATATTATACAATACTTTTAATGTATAATATGATACATATTGCATTCTCAGAAGTAAACTGTCGTAAGTTTTAATTTGGTTGTATTGAATTAGTTGAACTACATTTTTTCCTCTATCCTAGAATAACATAAACAATAAAAATATCTCTATACAAATAACAACGTCTATAAAAAAGTTATTTAGTGGGATATACCAAAAGCTTCAGTATTACTTTCTATGTGTCGAGTATAATTTAGAGATTACATTTTTTGTATTACACAACGTTCGCTCCAAAAGTGGAGCATATGGATCTACACAGTGTGAAGATATCCGCTCTGAAAATGGAGTATGGGCATTTCCGCGATGTCTTGATAGATTACTTTTCGGAAAATTGCTGTAAAACGAAAATGTCTTGATAGATTACTTTTCGGAAAATTGCTGTAAAACGAAAGTTGTTTGTCAGACAATTGCTCACTTCAATGGATACTAGTCCTGCATCTTTGTGTTTTAATCGAAACATATAGCAATTGAACGCGCATTTGCCGGATTGCTGGGCGCGCAAACTAACCTCTGCATTAACTTTCTCGTTTAATTTAACATTTATTATTTTCAATTACGCATTTTTTTATTGCTGTCCCACTCTATATAATAATAATTCATAAATTTTAACCAATTTAAAAACCAAAAATATCTAGGAAACATTACTCTTCAATTCCGGAAATATTGTATTACTAAAAAACTTTATTAAACTCCCATAGGTTACAATGCTAGGAATAAACTAAAATCAGAATATATTATATTTACTGGGTTTTTCCGTAGTTCCATAGAAAGACGTTCAGGGACATTTCCGAAACTATTATCCATTTAGCTGTTAATACAAAAAAAAATACAATAATTAGACATCTACATAATCAACAAGCACAACTTTATCTATTCTAAACAATACAAATGGAAATATAAATATCATAATATGCAGAAAATAATTAATGTTGTATGAAAATAGATATTCAATCAACAGATACAACACAGCAGAATAGAATTTTTAAGAATTTATAGTAACAAATAATGTTAATTCATAATGTAAAATATTTCAACATGATTGTATAAACAAATGCATTTAGATTATTACGAAAATATATTTTGAGAAAACTTCAACTTGAGATTTAACTCATACATCATTTAATATAGTTTACATTTTAGATGCCGAAAGAAATCTAAAAACTTATATTTATCAAACATAGACGATAGATAAGATTTTGTTACTGATCGATAGTTATTGGCAAAGGTAATCAATAAGGAAGTACTTACAGTTTTAAATTAATTAATTTATATATTATATGAATTGTGTTAAACAATTTCGAGTTTGATATTTATATTAAATGATTATGATTCGACTGGGTATTTTGCGATTATTTTTTGTTGAATGAATAACGAATAACATCAAAACTTAACCATACACTTTTTTTCCAAATTTTGTTTTGCTGATTTTCAAATTCGTTCCATTGTTTATTATTTTATATTCAAAATATACAATTTTCTTAAAGACAAAAGTATAGATTTCTATTAGATAATAAATATTTTACAATAATTTAATTCATCCCAAATCTAACTGAAAATCTTAAAAGGCTCCATAAACATATTTTTATTTTCATAATAAAACCCTTTTAGACAAGCTGAAAAGACAATCCCTTACTAATAAATTTCATAGCTGCCAGAAAGATAATAAATGTGACCGCCTTTCTGTTCCTTAATTAATTAAAACGGTGAACGAAATGATATCACCGCTAGATGTATTTACTACCGACGTTTCGTATTTAGTAATTATCATAATTAAAAGTCAGCTTATGTCAACAATCTCGACAAATAGATTAAGGCGATAGTTTTATGTATGCAAATTTTACGAACTATTTGAAAATCGTATTTTTTGTATCGGACAAAATGTTTTATTATAAAAAATAATAAAATTATTGTTATTATTAAATTTTTTCCAATGTCATTACTCATTATGAATGTTGTAACCCACTTTTATCCGTGAGATGGAAAAATATAAAATCTTGACATGCAAAATTTTAATATTGGCAATAAATTGAAATAAACTTTTATTTATTTGATTTTAATTAAAGAATTTTTGCAGTGACATCTGTATGATATTTTACTCTCTAAATTCTAAAACTGGAAATTTTCTTCCGACAGGCGGGAAATTAATTGCGATCATATTAAACATACTAAAAATGAACAATTTTGACGAAATTTCATTAAGTTGTAATTCTTTATGCTCTACCATATCTCCTTATAAAAGAATGGCCATGAGCCCACCTCCTGGATGCAGTGAAATCTCTTCCAAATCCCCAGAAAAGTTTTCTTTCGCGAAAGGTGTGTACAAAACAATCATATTGTAGACAATTTAAAAAACGTTTGAAAATATTCATGTTATTTCAATAATTTCACCTTTTTAGATAAGAAATCACGAAATTCACTAGTCGAAGATATTGATGAAGACATTTCACAACATGCCAATGTTCAAGATTCAAGTTTACAAGAAATTTCAAATCATAATAATGTGCACATCAGCAATACTGATTCTGAAGATGACGAGGTAAAAATAAATATATTTTGCGTCAGAAATCTGCTTTCACATTCAAACTAGGTGCATATATTGAGAATAATTATATTCCTGGCACAATAATTGAAGTAGATACAATTACTTTAAATTATAATTCTACATATTGATAGTGGGAAAGAAAATGGTTGTAACTCTTTTTTCAAAATAATCATAATGTATACGACTTAATAACTATGAAAAGGATATAAGCTGCAAATGAACTAGTATCCAAATTTAGCCTTTAAGTTTGAAAAAAAAAGTCCTGTCCTTCTGCAACCATGAAAAAGGACTTTCACCACGTCAATTTTATTAGTTTTTTTAACTGGCATAATACGTCTTCAAGGACAATATAATCAGCAGCCAGATAATTAAGACTACACTGTAAATAAAAGAAGTCCTAATATGCAACAACTATTCCCATTAATGATGGTTAATGATATATCTTTTTTTCCAGATTATCATGGCTGTTTTCTGGCGAAACCAAAAATTTGGAGCTGCCTATTACAATATACTGACATCAGAGGTTAATCATATTATTATTATATGGACAGCAATTAGATCGATTCCAACAAATATTTCTCCTTACAGTAGAGCCTTTATTATCCAATCCTTGATTATCAAGATTTTTAATAATACCTTTGCACCGAAAAAAAAATGTGTTATGCCAACATTAAAAGACAAACTGGATATTATTCATTCTTTGAAACAATGTGTTTTGGAAATCTTGTATCTAATAATATAATACAATAAAAAGTTTAGTTTATTTATACTGCTGATGAAATGAGTTTAAATTCCCAAATCGGTTAAATTCGAGAGGAAATAATTGAGGTAGTTTTTGACTTGGTCCTAGAATAAGACAATATGGAAGTGATGCAAATTAGGAGAGTATTGGTCCTTCATATTCTGAAGTGTTATAATGCTATGAAGCGGTTTGAGAGACAGGAAGAATGTGACTCAACACAACTTTACTTAAAATTGTACGTGATTCGGTGGCTTTGAACAGAATAGGCTATAGATAATCTTTAGACAAAAATCAATATATACATACTTAGATTTTATACAAAACAATAATATACTTTATACTATAATGTATGTATTGAAACGTATTTTATATACCTATAAACAAAATTACCTAGATTTTCTGCTAGCCAGACTATCTTAATCCTCGTTTAGCTGGAATAATCGGAGGTTCTTCTGTATATATTTTTGCTTATCACAGGAATTGAACTGTAAAGAAGTCCATAAATTAATCAATGTATTCAAAGGTTCTCAGGCAGTATTTAGTTAAATGTATTCAAAATATATCTCCAAAATACATTCTTACAGATAGATAGTAAAAATTTCTTTTTAATCAGCTTTTCTTCCTGAATGAAATGATGGACTCGAAACCAGAACATATGATGTTAAGAAACTTATACAGACAAACCCAGCCAAACATTATCATCGCAGACTCTCGTACTCAAGAATCGTTGGTAGCCTGCTTGAAAGAAATTATCGGTAATGTGGATCCTGCATTTAATTCAGACTCAGATTCTACTCCTAGCGCAAAGTCCAAGCCGCATATTGACTTCTTACCTAGCAAAGAATATAGTAAGTTTTTACTATGACTAATATAAACCTTGAATGCATATTGAACTTTTTTAAAAAAAAATATTGAAAAACTAATTTTGTCCAACTTCATGCAAATCAACTATCCAAATCATCAAACAGAAATATCTTTCAGATTTTGAGACATGCAAACGAAGAGTCTTCCTCCTGACCCTTCCAAATGAACCGAGTGATTTATCAGATGCTGACCATCAAACCTTCCTACATTCTATAATAAACTTCCACCACACGCAATCTGTGCATGCTCTCGGTGCATTGCTCAAGTATATAGACAAGAATTGGTGCAGGATTAACATGGAAAATTTACCATCACCAAGTTACTTAAGCCTAAATACAATATCTTTGTAAGATATTAAATTTAAATAAATATTATCACTCAAACCTAAAGCATACATACCTTCATAATATTTAGAAAATGCTGATTGAAAAACTTTTACTTACATTTTTTTATCTAAGTAACATTGACAGAACGCAATCATATGTCTCATAACACATTATACATTTGTTATAATTAAATTATATATCCTATGGTTTATCAAATTGAAAGTAAATTATTTGTTTTTTAGCAAAAACTTTCCTAGCAGCTGTGCTTTTTGTGCATTGTTCTGTTTCTCCATAATTGGAAATATACAAAATATTAAAATCTTTTGTATAATTTTAGGTATAAAATTTTAAACATGGATGACGAAAGTTATAAAGCTTTACAAGTCTTCAACAGAATGTCGCACCCGAGTAACTTCAAAAAGGGCACCGCACACAGTGCCAAAGAAGGTTTGAGCCTATTTGGTATATTCAACAGATGCCGCTCAAAAATGGGCATGCAGTGTCTTAGGTAATCACTACACTATCATTGTGTATCAGTGCGATGGGAAAAATAAAAAAAAATCATTGTTTTAACTTCTTATTTCAGAGTAATGCTTCAACATCCCACAAATAATATGAATGTTTTAGAAGGCAGATTGAACACGATTGATTTTTGCAATAAACCTGGAAATGAAGACCTTATCAAAAATATATGCTCTTGTCTGAGGCACATAAAGAATGTTAATGTGAGCATGAAATATTTATGAATCATTACTTGCCGAGTAATATCCTTTGTTATATATCAAGACTGCGGAGTCGGAGTCGAAAAAAGTCTACTGACTGACTTTTGACATCTTTTTTTAAATTTTATTTAATGAATAACATTAGGCTATGTAATTAATATTTTCTACTGATGGTGCTTGATGGAAATTGATTTTAAATTCTAAATTATTTAAAACTGGCAAACTTCCATATGCGAGATCACTGTTGGCGACCCGGGTCGACTTTCGACAAAATTTAAAATTAAATGAAAAATGCATAAATTATTACATCGGCTGCTGTATTCCTTACGATCTTTTGCCAGTCCAATTTTTAACTGGTTTGATGAAAAAAATAGCCAAATTGCTGCTTACGAGCTTTTGTCAAAAGCGGCTCGATATCATTGTTCATAATAACTGCGGAAAATAATAAAAAAATAGTGTAAAAGATACTTCTATAGTGAAAAAGTTGTTTGTAGTAAAATAATATCACTATTTTTGCCATTTACAGGGAATAATGACCAGAATCAAAGGCTTACGAGCAACACCATATGAATGGAAATCATTATTTAATGTAAATATACATTATTATTATTGTGTTAAATAAGAGACATTTAAAATGTATACTTGTTTAATCATGCACTAAGTAAAAACTAAATTATATTACAGACACTTTACAATGGCGTGTTGATATGCGAGTTGTGTGAAAATCATCAAGGGCATTCACCACTAATCGACTCTTTGGGCTCCAGAAACAACTTTGATCTATTCCAAGTATAATATTTAAGAAAATTTCATCAGTTGTTCCTAAGCTTACTGTCCATTTGCTTTTTGTGAATTTGTGCATATATTAACAGTCTATAATGCAGTCAAAACTATTGCAATCACGTTTTGAATATTTATAGACATCAATGCATCAGTTAAAGATGTTCTTATGTACAATAATTTCCCTTCTATAACATGTGACTAACTTTGTTTATATATAGGTGGCGCACCATATGAATCGTGTTATTGATTTTGAAGTATCAAAAGTGCAAGGAAAATTTACTGTGAAACTAGGTGTTGATCCTGAACTAGATCGCAGTGAGTGATTCAAATTAAAATATTAGAAACGATTTATGCAAAGTGATAATTATTTCTATATTAATTGAGCGCACCACAAATTTGACAGGCTATATTTTGTATTTTTAGAAAAGCAAACGATGATGGGACTTCATGGATTGATGTCTTCTATAGCAAAGCAAGAATTAGAAAAGCTTCCAGAATTCATTGAAGAGTGTACTATGGTGTATCTACCGAATTTGGGATATCTCTTAGGCGTAAAGGCATGGGCAGCAAACCTGAATAAAGAAGATAAGGCACTGCCAAATCTTAGATTTATGGTTCGATAAAAGATATGTTTACTTTGAAATAACTCCTTGAAATGATATGGTAAAAATCATTTAAAACAAACTCGGTTATAAAAAAATCATTACTAACCCATTCAAGAGTGAATTTTTTCATAATGCATTTCATTTTTGTTAATTGATATATATGATAATATCTCAACTATTTCGAAAATGTCTTCAGAAGTATTCGATAATTGATGGAACGATCTATATTTTAATAAAAAAAAATAATTTGACACAAATAGCATTAGACATAATACTATGTCTGTACTCCTTTATGGGTTAAGTGTATTAGAAATTATACAGAAAATATAGTTTTTGATATAGTTATTCTAAATAAAAGCTAAGTAAAAGCTAATAAATATGAGATTATTGGGATAAAACAAAAATAGCAAACACAAATTTTTTCAAATCAAAATATCCCAATCCCATTTATTTTTTCATTTAAGATTAAAAAGAGTTTGTGTTTGTTACAACTAAGTTTGGAAATATTTGAAAATTAAAAAAAATTATGAACAAACTAATGATGTTTCTATTTATAGTTTCAGAATCATGACTACATTCACTACAAAAGCAAAGGATGTGAAGGTACATTAATATGCAAAAATAAATATTATAAAATATCAAATATTAAATAACGTAAAGATTATTTGTAAATGAAATTTAAACTTGTTTTTTTAGAGTTGGACAATTTAATTGGAGATACGCATCCTGAAATATTGGCACATGAAATGAGAATCATGATGCGTCTCACTAAATTCATTTTAGGAAACCTGCATTCACTTTCGACTGTAATAAAACTGTGTGCTGAATTAGATTGGTAAAAAAAAATATTACAAAATTCAAAATCATTTGTTTGGTATCACCTCTCTTCTTCATGTATATGCTTACGTCAAATAAAACTTACTACAGTGGAAAGCGTTTAACATGAAAACGCTTAGTATGAAAAATCGGATAATATGAAAAAATATTTCGGTCACCTCGGTTTCATGTTAAGCGAACTCCACTGTAATACAAGATGATTCACTTCAGATGAAAGCAAAACAATAATTATAATACCTCTGCAAGAGGCTGTCTTACTTCTATAAATTTCATACATTTACATTAAGTTAATGTATGGACAAATATCCACCAATGTATTCTCATTGCTGTTACTATTAATTACAGTCTAATATCAATGGCAAGAACGTGTAGGGATAACGATTATAAAAGACCAACGCTAACAAATGAAAAAATTATTGACATAAAAAATGGCAGACATCCTTTACAAGAACTGTGTATTGGAAACTTTGTGCCTAACTCTACTATGTCCGCGCAGAATGCAAGTTTGATAACGGTACTAACAGGCCCAAATGCGAGTGGTAAATCAATCTATCTTAAGCAAGTCGCTCTTATTGTGTACATGGCTCATATTGGATCTTATGTGCCGGCAGATTCAGCTACTGTTGGAATGTTGCATCACATTTTCACAAGAATACAAACTGTTGAGAATATATCAACTAGAATGTCTGCATTCTTAATTGATGTACGACAGGTGAGATAGATTATTATCCATTTGAAATAACATTAATCATTTACTTAACATAATTTGGTCTATACATTGAAAACGTCAGTTTCAGTTTCTTTTAAATGTCGATTTAAGATTTATAACGAGGAATAAAACACCCATATAGAATGAATAATGTACTACATTAACTCTCTTTGTCTCATATCCGCCACTTATATGGAGCATATGGCCTCCATATGATGCCTCCAGGATTCTCTGTCACCTGCAAGCCGCCTCGCATTTTCCCAGGTCATATCGACATCCTTTAATTCCGCTGAGTAAATCCTGTGGATAATGCCCAGCAGTAAATCAGGTCGCCAGAATCTCACCGATGAAAAAAAGAGACAAACAGGATACAGGCTCTCTGGAGGCATCCGTAGTACATGCCCCATTCAGTTCCAACACCACTGCATGAATTTTAGTGTAACAGGGGGTTTACCCCGTCCGCCCTCATATCTCCGAACATTAACTAGAGCTCTTTTAACATTTGTATAAAATAGACCTTATATGTAAACACATCATATCGGATGTAAAAAGTAAAAAGGACGTAGCCCTTTTTTAGAAATATTTTTTTTTCGATAATTACAATCTATGCAACTTCACACATATTCTTATAGAGACAAACAGAAAATTTCTTCAGAATACGAATTACATCTTTCTTAAAGAATGCTTTTATTTCTTCTACAGCTTTCTTTCTGCTAACCAGGTTCTCCTTATCCTATTTTACGCAATCCAACCCATTATTTTATATAAGTAGATAATTTATATCATTGCTAAATAGTTTCTCCAGCTTACCTGGAGCATAAGGGATTATGTACTTCGTAGAATGGATGGTATAGTTTTATTCCTTGAGATAATACCATTATCAAAGAAACTTGATTTGGAATCCATAAAATAATAGTATATATACTTTTTCGTAGTGAATTTTTAAACTAACATATTCTTCTTTGTAATTAGATTTCACTAGCAATACAAGGCTCAACGGGAACTTCTCTCGTAATCATTGATGAATTTGGAAAAGGAACATCTGAGATAGACGGACTATCGTTACTGGCAGCCAGCGTCAATCAGTTTCTTTACCGTGATGAGCAATCCCCGCATGTCTTTGTCTCTACACACTTCCACCACCTGAACAAATACCTTATCGCTTCACCGTATTTAAAATTACAGGTATTCACATAAAGCAAATAGAATGAAAAATAAGTTTCATCATTTATTTCATTTATATTACCAACACATACTTAAAGTGTAACTAGACGTTTCGAAAAAATGTGCATTTATTCGACAAAAGAAATCAAATAATTTCATTCAATATATTATATTACATAATAACACTTGTTTAACATTTATCCATTATCACAATAAGAACACTATACTTATATTAATCACCTTTTTCCTTGGCTCAAATATTACATTTTACCGGACGAATTAATGGTTTCCAATTTTTACAGACCCTAGAGCATTTAATTCAAGACGATGAATTAGTGTTCCTTTATAAATTAATAGATGGTGTGACAGAAAGCAGTTTCGCATTTCAAGTTGCAGAGACTGTGGGAATAGATATCTCTATTACCAACAGAGCAAAATATGTATTCGAATGTTTAAAGGTTATAATTTTTTTTTTTTAATTCAATATAAATCTGTATTAATTCCATGGTCTTTTCGAGTGCATCTGATCCTCTGCTAACTATATTTACCATGACCCTAGAGCAGAAACAGTAATTCACATTTATTTTAATGTATTATATATGTTTGGTTTTTTACAGAAAAATTTCCCAACTCCAGATGAAAGTCTGCAGGAAGTTTCATTAAAAAAAAAATACATCGATCATATCGTATATATACTTAAAAATGATAACTTTTCATCTGGTACTGTAAATAATTTTTTTAAAAGTGACAACATTTAATTACATTGATTAATAAAGCGCAAAATGGCTTAACACTTTAAACTACTATTATTTTGAATTAATATATTCAAAATATCTTACTGAAATCTCAAAGGAGGACAGAAATGTTGGTTAATCTTCTCAAGATATGTTTAACATTTATAAATAATTGTTTAAATAACGACTAACACTAGTAATAGCAAGATTATAATATTTTAAATATAAATACACATTTAAGTTTTACGAAATATTCCACGACTGATTTATGAAAATATAAAATCAATTTCAATAGAGAAATAATATTTTCTACATATTAACGGAAGCACAAAATAATGTAAGCGATATGTTTCAAATATATATTAAATATATACGAATTTATTATAAAAATAAAAATATAATTTATATAATTATTACCAATACTTATTTTTTTATATTTAATATAATGTATGTAAAATAAAATGCATGTTGCTAGGAGAAGTTCAACTACAGTTGTAGACCGACCCTGGATATTGGCAATGAGAATGTTGCTTGGTGTACATCTAAATGGACTTCATTTGAGCCATCAGCTCATCGAGGGATAGCTCAGAGGCGGCAACAGCAGCACCAGTACTCGACTCAGGTGAACCATCGTCCACCGGCAGAGAATAGGCCACCTTTAAATACCAAATACAATATATTTGTAAAGAGTAAATTCGATTAAGAATAATTGATATTATTGGAAAAACTATATATTCTTCGATGATAAATTCAAAATAAATATAAATAGATTATTATAGGTTTGATAGTAATATGAGAATCAATTAAATTATGGAAATATCTACATTTTTTTGGCACTTCACTCTCAACAGAATCCACTCTCGGTGTAGACTCTTCAATAGACACTCTTTTACAACGTTTTGCATCGTTGATTTTCAACAAAATTTGAAACTTCTGAATTATTTAAAACTGGTAAACTTCACATATGGAAGTTTACCAGTTTTAAA
>JAGVSQ010006545.1:0-16237 GCA_022683975.1 Rhyacophila evoluta | reverse complement strand
GTGTATACGGTGTATAGGATTGTAAAATACGTGGCGTACCGGCGTGCTGTTTCTACAAACATGTGGCGATGAAGTGGTTAATGACCACACATACTGTTATTTTATCTTTGAACTTTATCCCTTTGAAATACATATTATCAGCATTCTGAGATACATTAACATAATTTCTTTTTTTCTGACATAGATTCATATACTAGTGAAATAAAGTTCAGTCACCCTACTCATATCGGATCAGAGTTCAACAACTATGCATTTATTTAGGTGTATAAAATATTCCTTTGAGATGTCTACCAGATGTGAAAATAAGTACTACTATTAGTTGTATACAGTGAAAACCCCTTAACATGAAAACGTTCAATGTGAAAAATTGGTTAGTATGAAATAATACTGCGGTCCTGACAAAATCCAAATGTAAAGAAAAATTATTTAACATGAAAAGAGACCTCGAACGAACAAAATGTATTAGCAGCGGGTTATCACTCAAGATGTTTTTTCTTTTTTATTTACTAGACCTACAATTTCTTCAAACACGAAACAAAAGCCCGAATAAAAGTTTTTGCACTTGGTGAACAAAATTTATTTACTATTTTCAGCTGCTTAATTACTACCCAGATGTTATTACACACATTTTTTTAACTAGATATACAATTTTCAAACCATATTTCCTAGGCTCTTTTTGTATTTTTTTTTGCATCTATATTTATCATGAGATTCATTTGACGTGAAAAAATATTTCAGTCTCTTTGGTTTTATGTTAAGAGGTTTCCGCTGTATTTTGTGTTTAAAATGATTAAAATTATAAAAATAATACAATTTCACAGTTTGGTGTAATTGCTTATATATCTGTCAAATGTACTAAGATATATTTGCACGATAAACTTCCACATTGTCTCAGAATAAAAATCTGGATTAGCTTCTTTTTTTAAGGTCCGTAATTTCTTTCAGAATGACTTGGTTGCACCTGTTGTAACTCCACGCTTTGCGCTCAGTTGTGACGCTATCACCATGAATCGGTTGGCTGACCTGGCTAAGAAGTATGATTGTAGAATCCAGGTAAAGAAATAAACTATCGTAAATGATATTAAGTGGATCAGATATTCGCAGGTGAAGCTGTAATAGAAGTTAGTGATCATTCAATGACTCATCATCGTACAAGTATGATAACCTATGGTGAATCCTAGCTTCCAGCAACAACTTTCAATTTCTCCATATCCAGTGTATATATTCTCCAATTTGCAAATGACAATAATTATCAACAACTCCCTCCAGGTAGTGAATTTTTGGCCAGCTTCACTTACGCCCTACTGGACCGATGGACATTTATTTTCTTTGCTGGTTTTTGTTTAACCATAGTGCATATGACCCAAATAATATAGATTTCCAATCTTAACTGATCCATTCATAAGGAAGATTTTTTTCTTTTAATGATAGCATAAGTTTAAGTGAATATAACAATATAATTATTTTTTCAGACTCACTTGTCAGAGAACAAAGATGAAGTGGCTGCAGTCCACGAATTGTATCCCAACCAGAAGACTTACAGTGATGTTTACGATAAAGCCAACTTGCTCACAAACAAAGTACGTGAACATGCCAAACTACCTTAGCGGAAAATGATCACAAATCAAAATAATCTATTTTATGCTCCAAGATGGTCTGTGACTGTCAACCTGGATAATATCTTAACCTTAATCAGTAAATGCCACCATAAAACCATTTTTCTGGATTTATGATTATTTAACCAGGTGATCTGTGCTTACGCTTGTATTAGACCCAATTGTCACTGTCACTATAAATTTTAGAATCCTCAGGATAACTCATGTCCCAAAATGCAAAGAATAGTTTCAACTTTCTTATCGTTTCTTTTTATACCGAGATAGGTAAATTAATGGTTGCGTCTCATACATAATATATGTCAATTAACAGATGATTATTGTATGTTTTCAAATGTATAAATTTAGAGTGTTGTTTGGTGGTGCTTGGTTGTTGAGTGGTGCATTTATTGATTTTAAGATTTTTAAAGTTCTTAATGCGTTAAAATAGAAAACATTTTCCAGTGCTACGTTGCCCATGCCATACATCTGGATGAATATGAAAAGGATTTGTTGAAAGAAAGAGGAGTCTCAATTGTGCATTGTCCTGCTTCCAACACACAACTCATTTCAGGATTGTGTCCTGTCAGATCACTCATAAATAAAGACCTCATTGTTGGACTTGGCACAGGTTTGCCTAATTTTCATTTTGTCACATTGTTACTAATGGAATATGAATGTAATTATGTTGTCATTTTTGAGACAAGTATAATTTATAAGTATAAGAAAAAACTCTATTAAAATAGCAACTTTCTTGAAACTGAATGAAAGTTCAAGCTGACCCTTTAAATATTATAAATGTGGAAAATGTAGTCACAATTTTACGTTATAGATGTCTCAGGAGGAGATAGCCCTTCAATAATTGATGCGATGAGAAGATGTATGGATGTTTCTATTCAGTTAGCCCTCACTAGTCAACCCCAGAATGATTCACTCTGCATTCTATGGAAAGAGGCTTTTTATATGGCAACTCTTGGTGGAGCCAAAGGTAAAATTTCAATACTTATGTATTTTTTTTTGGATCATACGTTCAAACCACACATTATTCATTAATTAATTAATTAATTAGCTTAGGTTTAGAATAATATTTTCACACACTTTCATTTAATGGTGATATGCACTCCAATGAGTTGATCTCAATTTTTTATCGATATATGTGTTTTTTCAGCTCTGTCACTGGGTGATAAAACTGGCAACTTTGAAGTAGGCAAAGATTTTGATGCCCTCTTGATCGACCTATACAGCCCAAATTCACCTATTGATCATTATCAACTCCCTGCTAACAGTTCTCTGCATCCCGATGCAACAGAAGAAGAAAGGATCACTACAATGCTACAAAAGTTTGTTTACTTAGGAAATGATGCCAACATTGTGAACGTCTTTGTTAAGGGGCGGGAAATATTACTGTGACATATTTAGCAAATGTGTACTCATGAGGTGTTAATATTATCGACAATTATTCCTAGCAATTCAATAGCAGAATCCATTTTAATTCCACATAATATAAGGTGTTGTTTTATGAATATGGTTTTTTCAGTACACATTACACATGAGGCATACTGTGTCGATTGTTTGCCAGACAATGCAATAATAATATGAGTTTCGAGAATATTGACAGCACTCACTTAAAGTAATTCAAATATTTTGAATTTTTAATTTTGAGTAATTTATCAAGAATGGAATTGTTCCATTATTTAAATTAATTGAAATATTTTGCTATTGATTATGTCTCGTGGACTTGGGGAAGGCATTTAACAGTCATACTAGCCTTCTCTATGGGGTGATACCAAATGTACTTGAGATACTACCTGAGATTGTGGCCACGATCTAAGCCCTGCATGACACATACTGCGGATGCCTCCAGAAATCCTGTATCCTTTTTTTTCTGGTATGACCTGGGAGATAAAAATTGAATGACTCAAAATGATAAATATATGTATTATAAATGACACTGGAATATCATGTGTGAAATGCCGCTGCTATGGTAGGAATCGAGTGCAGAGTTAATATCCAAGTCACTTTCAACTTTGTAATATATATATATATAAGAAATAATTTTTTCGTTAATGTCACGTCATTAAAAATTTATAAATTACAACTTATAGCCCTATTCAAATAAATATATATAAATTCTACGATTCTTATTTTGTTCGAAATTTAATATTCCAGCAATGAAAAGTTTTGGATGTGTATATTTTGTGTAATTTTATTCTATAGGAAATAAAAAATTATTTAACCACTAGAGTATTTTTATTTTCTCGGACATACAAAATCTCATGTATTAAATTGAATATAAAATAAAAACGATCATAAAAATGAGCT
The DNA here is from genome assembly GCA_022683975.1 of Rhyacophila evoluta. NCBI lineage: Eukaryota > Metazoa > Arthropoda > Insecta > Trichoptera > Rhyacophilidae > Rhyacophila > Rhyacophila evoluta. The sequence goes on along the minus strand of JAGVSQ010006545.1, from coordinate 12,323 downwards.
TAAAATTGATCGTAAATTTACAATAATTTTTACATACAAATTTTTTAGTTAATAAATTGTGAGACTACCCTGCAATTTTTACTCTCCTTCTTAAATTTCATAAGTAAATCTTTGGGATACATGATTACAAGGTAAAATTAAATTAGGCTCCATAAATATAAAACAAAACAGCATTTGACTGCTGAAAATTTCTGTTTGTTTTCATTTACCGTCAGTCTCTAACGATAATGTTCCAAGGGCGATTAATAAAAATTATGGTTAGCAAAAGTCAGACCCTGTGAGCATTCAAAATAATTTCGAAGCTCATTCTGGAATCAGTCAGTTATTAAAATAGGAAACAATTATTATAATTCATAAATTGAATGGATGAAACATTAAATATTAACGATAAATATAAGTCTGCTGGTCTTTTATTCAAAATCGTCTGGGTTAAAGCCTCGACATTTAAGAACTTTTTCCTTAAGAGGACAGAAGCAATTGTTCAATTTTGATTGTTGGCATAATGTAATCATAAATATATAATTTATAGTTTAATAGTACCATACGTGTTATGGGCAATAAACTAATGGATTCATTTTTAGTATTTTTGTATAAAAGACCAAAATATTGGAATGACATTGCCACTTCTAATTTTTAAATGTTTCACCATTGCATCATAATCATTTTAGTTTTACAGTTAAATATTTTTGTAATATTGGGTACATTTAATCAGTGACTATATTAATATAGTAGGCATAGATAAATATGGAGATAATATATATTAATGTCATGAGAAACAAGTCAAATGTTTAAATATAATTTTCTAATGTATTATAATAAATTTAGATATGTTTCAAAAATAATCAGCTGTTGAATCAGCTGCAAATATTATAGCTGTTTAAAAATAACATTAATCTGAATGACATAAAAAATTTACCAAGTATAATACCTTATCGTCTAAATTAATCTGATTTTTTGCACTTTCAATTTCAGAGATGTATCCAATTTCATGAGGAGGCTTCATGAAAAAGAATAAAATTCTGCCGCAACATTAATAGGGGAAGCATGGTATTTTAGATATAATAAAACAAGAAACACAGTTTTGAAAAACCTTTTGCTGTTACATGGTGACCAATACATGAATTGACATTGACTAATCACAATAATTTTGTACTGGAAATGAAATATCTAATGCTGTCTGTGGCCCTAAAATAATCACGCCAGGTCTGAAAACCGATAGTCAATTTGTTTGTGCAAAAAATCCTTAAACACAAATGGTCAGGCACCATAATTTGGTAAAAGCTATCCCTATAATCTTAACATTCCAGTCATAATTATAATACAATAAATCGTAATATAAAAAAATCTTACATAACATTTACCATCAAAGCTTTAAATACATTCATAGATGCTTTATTTTTCTATTAGATACGACTTTACGAAAGAAACAAAAATCTCTATTGTAAATTAAAATTACATTAAGTGCATCACTTCGCATCAATCACCAGACAACACATGCATACAATTTAACATTTATTCAAAATGATTTGAGTCAACTAATCGTGTAATGATAATACTAAACATTTTGTGATTTCCATATTAACTACTGTATAGTTTACAGAACATAATACAAAAATATATTTTTAATTAAATCAAAAGATGAACTAATGCCAAAATATCACAATCCAGTTGAATCTCAAAAAAATATCCACATTTACATTATAAAATGAAATAAAAGATCCACGGAAGCTAAGGAATTTGATTCAAGAGAATCAAATTTGTAACATGCTTTGCTATAACACTACTTCCTACAAATGATGATCCCTTGATTTTGATTTGAATACTTTTTTCTTTCGATTCATTGGATTTCTTCAGCAAGCGTGAAAAACATTTTTTAAGCCGAAGCATTAAATGCAGTACTATTTCTATTAGGTACATATAAAACACAATCAAACAATAATATATTTTGGAAATGGCAGTACAAGAACACTTACAATAATTCAATTCATTTAAAAAATGAAAGATAATAATTAATTCTAAATTTTTGACAAAAACCGATACTACAAAATACTAAACGTTATAAATCCAACCTTTAAAAGTTTTCAAATAATCATTAAAATAGACAATTTGCACAAATTTTATATAATAATTACATAATGTAGCAACTGTCTCCTTATCATCAACAGCTGTCAAGATGGAATGGTTTTATTTTTCAATACAAACAAATACTGAACAATTAAAAAATGTAAAGCAGCAGCCAACGTCATAAAAAAAACAAATATCAAAACAGTCTTAACGATGAGGGCAGGTTATTAATATCAATATGTGGCATCGATACCAAAGTAAAAATAATGGCCCCAAACCCAGCTTTTCAAAATATTACTAATGCATAATAATATAATAAAGGGGTGCGTAGAAAGTAAGGACAGTCATCTTTATATTAAAAATATTAATAGTTTCTGCATAATTTGGGATTAAGTTAAATAAATTATGTAGATTCACAGTCTATCACTTGGGTAAAGATAGGATTTGGATAGGTGACCATTCAAGTTGCATTGAGTGGTATTCAAATGGGTCGTGAAGAGCAGCAGACTCAGACAAATCAGATATTATAAATAATATTAGGTAAGACTTAGTGACAGGCTCGTTGTGATATAAATTGTAACGAACACCTATAAAACTGCATTTTGGAAAAATCCCTGGTATAATCATAATTTCAAGAATATGTACCAAACAAACAACTTTCTTTATAAAGATTTTTAAAATGTACAACACAGAGACTGTTAGCTTTGAAGTCTAAGGTTTATGTTATCATTGATATTCTTTACTGATGGTGCTTGATGGAAATTGATTTTAAATAAATTAGAATTTTATGTTATCAGTTTATTATTTAGTGCTGAATAAGATTCTGTGAATTTTTCTTTATGTGATGATTTCTAACAATTCATTGATAATCCAGATGAAAATAACTGTCATTACTTTCCTTACAATTTAATAATAATAATAAATTCAATATCATATTTTTAATGAATATACAATGTTGAAATTTTCTTGTCACATACAAGTTTAATGTCAAATGATTTCTTGACTTATTTTCGCATGCAAGTAATAAAACTGATCATTTTCTAAGTAAAATAAGTTTCACTGATCTCAGAATGGTTTATACAATTAAATAGTTCAGTTTTTTTTTTAAATACTGTCCTGCTTTAAATAATCACATGCAATCGTCTTATAGAAAAACCACTCTAAGAAATCAAAACAATTTCACGTTTCTGCCATCCTGAAGTAGACTGTATCTTATATCTATCTGTAAAACTTAATTCTTTTCCTCATTTTCTCTGGAATTCTGATTTCAAGATATAGCACTACAGATTAGTCAATCCAACAAGAATCTGCATAGTAATTAGTTGTTTAAGCATATACATTCTATACTTTTATGGCTGATAATCATGGGATATAGCAAAAACTCACGAGCATTTATAAACTGAGTTTAAAAAAATGTACCTTTAACAAATAGGGAAGAATAGTGATTTCGTAAGAAATAAGAAAAATAAAACTCAATCTCTCATCACCTCCAAAATGAATGATGTTACACCTGGTGTGCAGTAGAGCATAGTATAATATATTCCGGAATTCCCATTACTGTCAGCCTCATCTTAAAACCAACCAGATTTTAATGTTCTGAAATGTTGCTTATTAGCATTTACTGAATGCATTCTATAGGTTTTTAACTTATGATCTGATTAAATAGATGATTGACTGGGCCAAGAATTCTCAGGAGAATTATGTGATTTCTATATTCTCTGTTTAACAATAATAGCTCTGCTTATAACAAATATAGACAAAAAGATGAATCGATGAGTTATCATTTTATATAAAAAAAAAATATTATACAGAACTTTACTTTAGGATGTCAGAATTATGCTTCAGTGCAAGTTTTGCGGGTAACTATTAAAGTTTAAAAAATATATGAAAATTTATATATGTATAAAAATGCTTTCAATCACTAAGATAAATCTTGACTCTGAAACATTTGAATTCATTAAACATTAATGAATATTACATAGTAATTAAATTGGTATTAATCGAATGTAAAATTCCAACAAGCACTGATATACTTTTTTTTAAATAATGATAATAGCATTTTTAATTTCTTTATATATTATACATATTCATATGAAAATTTGTATTTGTATGAAATCTGAAAGATAAATTTAGGCCATCATATAGACTTATCACTTTATCAGTAATCAAATTGGACAAAAAAAGATATTTAATTACGATATTTACGTATGGAATATTATTGTAACTCGTTAGGTAAAATTTAAAAATAAGTTATGTGTAATTCTCTTTAGGAGCTTTTATAGGAATTAGGAACATTTAAGATCATGGCTAAAGCAAATAATGAAGCATATAGCAACCATGGCGGGCAATGGAAAAAATAAATGAATTTGGATATACAGAGCATTACGTCATTCTACTGTTTACATGTGTTTAAAACCCCTTGAGATAATAAATAAATATAAAGCACACACATTGCGTGAAATCAAATGGATAAGAAAACAAACCTGCACAATATACCATGGGTATCATGATAATTTACACCAATTTAGGATACACTTTAATAAAAACAGACATCAAAATTTATTACTAATTTAAAATCCAAGGATTTACAACATGCAATTGATAAGTCAATTTTTTAATTAAAGTACTCACCACAAAGCAAAAGACGGACGATGAGAAAGATCTATTTAAGACTTGTTAGATGAAACATATAGACTGCACCAGACAAAACATCATCAAATGCTTCCTATTATATTTGTTATACCATATATAGATAATAAGTGTGGAGATATCAAGGATATATAAGAACATCATATCATTGAGAGAAACAGAACTAGGTTATGAAAATGAATTAATCTCTGTTTCTAAGTGTATAACATATATCTAAATGCATTATTTGAGTTACAATAATATTGCGTTTGTGAAGATCATATTAGTTACAAATCAAATATATATAAAAATAAATAAGTCAGATCAGTTGAAATGTGTTCAGTGGCCATTTTGGAATGTATAATATAAATATAATTTACTTTCATAAAATATTGTGCAAGAAAACATTTAAAATTTATTATCAATTTGTGCATTTTAAAATACTTTGGTTAATTATACAATAAAATCATTACAAATAATAATCAATATGACACTAGAACCATAAAATTAACAAAATTATATAATACAGAAATAGTTAATATTGTAAAAATTCTTGGTCTCTAAACTCAAACCAGGCTATTATTTATTTGGACAATGTTACACTTAACAGAGAAATTTCAATTCAAGTTTTTTTTTTTGTAGTGGTCACGTAATTTAATAATAAAAATTATATTTGTATGTATGTATTAATTTTGACATAAATTGTCTATCATAGAAATGCATATTTTTTAAATTTAAATTATTATTTTGCGCTTTGAAGAATATTTTGTTTTACCTACCCTAATATTTATTGTTTCATCAATACAAAAAGAGCTCAGATGGTACGCAATATTTTGAAAGAAACAAGTATTTTTTGGAACACGTAAGATTTGTGTTTTGTTTGTAAAAGACATTTTATTGTCTTAAACAAACACAAGTTATTCAAATCTACAAACTTTTGTAGTAATAAAAGAACATACAGATTAACAGAAAACATATGTAAATAAATCGATAAGGGAAGGAAGAAATTCGGATTCGGTAGCTGCGTTAAAAATTATCATGTTTCTTATGTGCATTTTGGTGTAGGGTACGGGCCCACACATTAGGCAAACGACTAATAAAACATCCTTGTAAAATTAAAATCTCCACATTGTGGAGGTGTGTATGCTCTATTTTTGACAATGGTTATTCAACTATATTATATTTAAGTATAACTAATTATATGCCTAAAGATTATTTTGTTCAGTTAAAAAATCGTTGTTTATTGGTGGGAATATCGAGGAAAGTAATTTTTTTGCAAAAACCTTAAGGGGACCCGTTTGACTGCATCGCAATAAATTAACATTAAGTTTATGTTTAACCAAATCTACTGATAATTTAAACTTATGCGAGTCGATAGAAATTTCATACTTCTAAATATATCAAATTCTTATTCGTACATGACCTCTAACATTGATTAATTTTAAATATATTGATAAAAGAAATTATTACAAAAATATTCATAAAATATAATGTTAAAATTTATAATCAGTCGACAAAGATTAATACAAAACTATAGTGTGATTATTTTGATGATAAAAATAATATATTAAATTTATGCTCACAGCAGTGAGGAATGAAATTTAAAAAATGAGCAGAATAACTGAACAAACCTTATAAACTAGCATTTATAACACATTATTTTATCGAATCACAAATTTCTGCTTTTGAAAAAACCAATTTTTAATTGATTTTGAAAAATCAGTTTGTATCCATGCCAGTATTTAGTCAGTCAATATAACTCAAAAGATATAAGAATTATATTTTCAAAGTTCATTTACTATTATACAGAAAAACGAGAAGTGGATAGAGAAAAATTATATCAAAAATTTAATCTTCGTAAGAATATTAAAAAAATTTAAGGTTTTAGATAGATAGATAGATAACCTTTTACACGTTCTGTCCTTTTTTTAATTCTTCATAATTGGATCCTTTTTGAATGTTCTTATCGAGATTTGCCTGAAGTAACTGGAATCTGATATACCATGCAATTTGAATGCTTTGCACATTTTGCTGTTTATGCTACAATTTTTGTAAGATAAAAGTTAATTGTAAAGCATACAATATGTTCGAATCTCAAAATGTCAAACTATGGCATGCAATAGTTGTTATGTCGAGGTTGAAAACAATATTTCAACCAATATTCCTGAATTGTTACACTTCCGACCGTATTAAATTTCATACAATCTAAACCCTGCTTGCGATAACTTAATTAAATATTTCAAGGAATATATCATTATCTCTATTGTGTGAAAAAATAACTCAATTATCAACTGAAGTATCTAAGAATGGATATACTCTCAGATAGAAATAAAAAAACTGAAACTGTACTCAAATTTTATATACATTATTGGCAATCTAAGAAAAAAATGAATCAATACATATCTGCATTCATGCATATATGTATATCCTGATAATAATATTATCGTATCTGCATATTTTGAATGCAGAATACAGTAAAATGACCATGGTTAAATTTCCAAAAAACAAAAAATATTGCCAAATTATAAAAATAAGCTACCCATAATAATACCGTAATAAGGAATAGCATTTTTTTCTGTATTTATATCAATATCAGCAGTTTGTTTCGACAAGACAAACTGAAGATTTTCAGTACTCGAAATTTTTTGAATTACGTTAAATCCCATTCGAGGGGATTTCGAATCTCTGTGGATATATTTAGAAACGCTTTGAGCGTTATACAATTTACATCTTGACAAATTTACACTCATCAAAAAATGGTCGTGTCAGCTATGATGCAAACTAAGCTATCAGATTCAATCATTTCAAAATGAAAATCTGACATTTGCAAATGACAATTCACCCCAACAGATTGCTTCCAATTGTGTCATCAATGACCTTCCATTACACATATGGGATATATCGCTATACGCATCACCATAATTTCCAATTGCAGCCAACAGTTTCCTTTGTTCATTCACTCGTCGGCAAGCAATGGCAGGGTAAATGCGCGAATCAGCGGGTGAGACAGAGTGGGGGTGGAGGTGGGGGAGGGTCACTGTGAAGCGGCGAGGGCAGTGCAGCAAGGCTGCATAGCGAGCGACATCTCCTGGGAGTCCGATCGGGGAATTCCCCACACTTCCGCAGAAACGGCGGATAGGGCGAGGCCAGGAGCGGCTCGAAGTCGGCGGGATCCTCCACCTCCTTCTCCAGAGCTGTTGCGACCACCACAACGGCGAGATCTGCGCCGGGAGGTTCGCCGTTCGCCACCTGATCAAGGCCAGTACAATTAGTTAAACTAACTTATTTAGCATGGTCCTAAACTGTCTAAAACATAGAACCAGAGAAAGCATGTCAATCAATATTGACACTTGACATTATAACAAAAACACTCATATACATAATTTTCAGGATATCTCACCTAACTGAGAGTGAGTTTCAACAGAATGTTGTTTTATAAATTCTATGAATATGGCCTATCAAACATAATCAGAAGGCTTCCTTGAATATCAATATATGTATATTTACTGAAAATATTTTCCATTTATTTCTAGGTAGTTTTTAAAATCTAATTGGGTTTTGTAATTAACGTTTTTTGATATTTTGTGAAAATATGCAATAAATATTTTATAAAGTTCACAACATTTATAGTAAAAATAGCTTAGTAATATCAATCTTAAAACTACAATATATTGTGATGTTTTAATGGTGTATTCAATCTATAATGTAATATCTGGACAATATTTTATAAGAATGAATCAAACAGTAAAATTCTACATTATTTTAAAAGGTGTGATTGGAGAGTTAGATTATGGATACAAATTATCGTAATAATATTCCAGACAAACAGACAATACATTATATTTATGAATGATGCATATTTCTAAAATACAATAGTAGCATGCAGATTGGGTGACATTAGATAGAAAATAATAAAATATATTATCAATAATATAACTCTTCAGTTATATGATATATATAAAAATGAGGCATTTACAGAATCGTAAAAAAAGAAAACATAAATTCGTTAAGCACAAAATAGTAAAAGCTGTTTCATCTGTATTTTTAACCTTATTCTTTTAACCCTTTCGATTAATTGAGCGCAAATAATGATTTACATGGAGAATTAAGTTCAAATTATGTTGCATTTGATATTAATGCTTTAACATTTAATGCACTAAGCTCATTTCTTTTCTGTCTTGACAAAAGCAAATCTTCACAGGTGTGATATATTTGTGAATTTTCATTATGTGATATATATTTTGTTAGGACATAAAAAAAATCTTTCGGCTTCAAAGCAACAATGGTAAATGAATCTATCTATTACTCAGATGAAAAATGAGAACAGAAAACACAATGAAAAAGCCATTGTCGATAGATTTTGGTAGCAAAATATATAAAATCAATGTTTAAGCTGAATCACGGAGGTTTGGAAAATTATGTCATTCAATAGCGGAAGTAATATTGAGAATTCTCATGATCATTTAATTGATTTTTTTAAGCCTAGTATCTATCTGTGGATATTATAGGTACATTTTGATACATATAAAATTTAAAATATCTGGTAACTTTTATAATACTACATTCATTATTAGAAGCAGAATTCAAAATTATTAACTGAGAATACTACGGGTGGTTTTAATATTGCAATCTATGTAATAATATTGTAAACGTTAGTAAAAAGTCTATGGTACATATTTAGATACTATGTCGTGTTACATCATATAATTAAAATACTCGATAAACATTACGATATCCATCATATAGTCAGGTTCCCTCCACAATTCATTGCATTCTGTGTGAATAAGACTTAAAATTCGAGCATGCCATGCTACATCCATTTTGTGCCACTGTGTGCAAGTCGTGATGATTGCCAAATGAATAATTTCTAATCTTGCTATCGTCAATTTTTCATATTCACTCTAAGCAGAGTATACAATGAAAACCAAGATTAGCAGTTGTCTTAACAATTTTTTTGTACCGTTATATAAATACTTATATTATTATTTGGTACCATTTCAATTTCTAGTAAAATATGAAACATATAAGATGTGATATAATTTAAAAATTATCTATCATCAATGCTTAAATTACAATGATATGTAAATGTGATGTAAAAAATCTTAGTGAAATTGAAACCGTATAACGTATACAAATGAAGTTTTTGTGGGACAGCACATGGAAATTTATTAAGTTGGCTTTTAAAAGAATTTACAGATATTACTGAAATAAAATTTGTTAACGATGAATGCATTCAAAAAGATTTCACTTTTGTTGCTCACAATAGTTATATTGAATGCATTATTTGTTTTTATGACTTTTAGAACATTTTATAAATTTTGTAAGGATTTTACGACATTATAAATTGAGTGTACAAATGGAAAGCTGTGAAAAAAGTGAATTATTTGCTTGACACGTACGACGTGAAATGAATAATGCGAGCGTGTGCCGTGCAAAAAATTTCGAGAGCAAACAGAAAGCAAAAACAAAAAAATAACAAACGATCGACAACACCTCAGCAGCTGGCAAAAGAAGTAGCTCTACAAATAAACGGATGCGCTAAAAATACAATATAGGTGGGGATCGAGGACAAGGGAAGATCTGCTAGACCACCGACCACCATTTTGTTAATGGCCAGGCAAGCGACGAAACCATTGCCTGCTTAAGAAAAATAAAAAAAAACGCACGCACTAAATGACAACGTTGCGATGCGGGCCGGCAGCTTCCAATGATACCAGTACCGGCGTTCCTTCTCCCAGGGTGCTTCATAATCGACATGGGATACCGCAGCAAAATGGAATATATGCTCGTTGTTTCATTGAAAAAAAATAATGAATTCTCAAGATAACTCACAAACTGAAATTTATTTTAATTATAAAACAAAACGTCTTGAACAAAGCAATCTTGTAAAAATACTTAATTCTTCAAAGTCAAAAACCTGGAGATATTTCAAAAAGCAAAATGTATAGAAAAAACTACTGTTCATAAATTTGTTGAGACACATTTACTAGAAACCCAAGATAAATGAAACTCAAATGATCTATTTTCCACAGAATTTTATATCTCAGTGTTATAAAACGGGAAGGCATAATATTCTGAAATTATTGATAGTACAAGAATACCGCTCATTAAAGATAAAAAGTTTTTTTTTCAACATACTATTGTAGATAATTACTGTTTATATAACAGATAATAGCATCTTAATACTGATTTGGCACTTTTAACCAAGCCTAAGGTAAGAATGATATACAAATGCAGTGTACGTTGAAAAAACAAGCACAGTTTCCATGGCTACGTCCCAATTTAAAATTAAATACTTTGCGATGCGTCGTGATGGTGGACCAGTGTCGAGTTTCAAAAGAGAAACTCGAGGCAGGCGAGAAGCAAATACAGTGGCATGCTCTCCGAGGGCGGAGGGGACGGAGCAGAAAGGGGGGGCACAGAGATTGGACTCAACCGGACAGGGCAGGTGTCAGGTTCATCGGAGCGGGGATGGAGGGATGTGGACGGCGATGGTGCAGTACCGGAAGCGGGTCGCAGCTCCATGGAGGCAGCTGGCTGCAGAAACCACTCGGAGCGAGTCCTCATCCGAGCCCGCTGTCTCTCGTGCACCTGAACGGAACAACCACTTCACTTCACTCACTTGTTCCTCAAACCACTCTTTAATAAACAATGCTTTACCACCCACATTCACCTACTGATACCAGATTTTCTTCTCGATTAAACAAATATTTCCCTTTCAATAAAATGGCAGAACCATAGCATAAATGAATAGTTCCTTAATTGTAATGCTAATCGTGTGCTTGGTAATAACCATGTTAGCATGGAAAACTATGCGTTCGCTTATGGTTAAATTTAAGCTTTCCCTTGTTATCTGTTACAGGCATAAACCATAATAACTAGTTTCTTGCTCCGAGATATCCGAATTTGCAATCAATGATGTAATTAGTGATGATTAATACCCATGTATTATGTAATATAATATCTAATTCATAATGAAATATACATAAGAAAAAAAAATACAAGCTGTGAATTAACAAACATTTTGTCTGTCATTCCTTAATTGAATAATAATGAACTGGGACAGTGAAATTAAAAACAATTCAAAGCCATTCCAAAAAAATACTTTTTTAAAATGTAATAAATATATATTTTACGATTGCCATTATTATTGGCTTGAATTACAACTTATTATACAATATGTAAATAATCAAAGAATGAATTATATTTCATTACAGTTAGAAATAAAAATCTGTTCGTTTATTTATTAACATATCTATATATTCAGCAAACCTGCGTTTTATAGAAGTTGGATAATAATTTCTGTAGAATTATTGTTTGATAAATTTGATTAATTTAACTAATTTGGTTCTTTTGTTTCATAGAAATGATATTTTCTGTCCAGCAGAAGAGTGCTTGCCTTCAGCCTACAAAAGCAGTGTTGTAAAGCCACACTCGCCTATAATTGACATAAGTCTTCTAACTGCCATAATAATATATAAATATATAAATGCGATTGAGCCAATTATTGCAGTGAGATACACATTACACGTGCGTACAATGAAAGGCAGGCGATAGTGAAGACAAATGCATAAGTGGCCATTTATGCTGTCATTTCTAGGTCAACTGTTTTTACATTGCGGAGATGTATA
>JAGVSQ010006544.1:0-16241 GCA_022683975.1 Rhyacophila evoluta | reverse complement strand
AAACATTTTTGAATTTTTTGGTGGTCCGCGGATGTAAAAAGGTTGAGAAACTATGATCTAAAGCATATCGCGCTGTATAGAATTTGTCGCAACAAACTGCAAACTGGAAAAAAATAATAATAAAAATTTGATTATCACGCAGATAGCTTCACGGTGAGGTCGCTTCACTAAGAGAAAACACATTCATTCACAAAATTTACTTTTGATTCACTTTAGTTTTTTAGTAGTAATATTTAACAAATTATGAATCGAAAATTAATGTTGTTAATTGAAATAAATATACAATAATTTTGTTGAATTATTAATAAGTAAGACGAAATATTATTATCAAATCAGTCTTTCATTATGCACTTGTAATACAATAATATATATCAGCTGATCATAAAATCATCCAATTAAATCTTGCTCTTAGTGCGGATACTTCTAAATTTCTGATTTCCCCATCCCCAGCCGCAATATTTTATGAGGCAACACTCAAAATAAATTATTATAGCAAACTCTGCACGGGTGTTCACCCCTTTTGTACCATGGAACTAATTTACATCATAATAGCACTACGCGATTTAAAAAAATATTACACAGTAAGTCGGACTTGTGAATTGAAACTAGTATTCTAATACAAGATTGGCTTATTTTTTGTTCGTATTGTTACAATGTTAAAGTCAACAATGATGTCTGAAAAATTCAATCACAGGCCAAAGCAGAATATCTATGGAGACGTTATTTCAATTTGAATCATTGATAATTACAAGGTTCCTTAGCAGTAATTAGCAATTGAGCAATTGTCTGACAAACAACTCGAATGAAAAAATTATCTATCAAGACATATCTTAATATTTTGTAAAAACATATACTCCAATTTTCGAGTGGATATCCTTACACTTTCCTCACTAGATCCATATACTCCAGTTTTTGAGCGGATATGGTAAGAAAAACAAACGGATAAACAAATTACCAAAAAAGATCATTAGACTGTTCGATATAAGCTCGTGTTGCAGCAATATTTTATGTGTGAAAACTTGTCAGTACCTTTTCTTCTTCATCCAGGCTAAAATACGTCGCATTCTACTGAATGTGTCTACCATCCGTACGCCTGTCCTTAAACTCGGTCTTAAATAGGCTTATTCAAGAGCTGTGATGCCAAGAAGCGATTTACTTCATTTGACGGAAATGTCTCGTGAGTTAGTAAAAAAAAAATAAGACTTGTCGCCGGCCACTGAAGTAAAAAATAAAATAAAAAAATATATACAAAATCTTATTTCATCCAACAATTCTGTGAAAATTTCACTACGGTTTCCATATGATGCCGTGATGTGTTTAAAAGTAATTGGCTTTGATCTAGAAGTTTATCTATTTTATTGTATAAATATGTCCAGACCAATTAAATTTTGGATTGGAACAGTATCAATTTAAAAAATACTGTTCATTATCCATTGCTGACGCTGAATCTTCATAATTGTTCTTACATCGAACAAAATATAATGTAATATATTTTAAAAATATATTACATTACATATTTATCTTAATATGTCCCTATTTTAATTAGTTGATTTTTTATTCCATAACACTAAGTCTGTTTGCATAATTATGGCTTCGAGATTTGAGCACGTTATCTTCAGATTGGAGCGCTTAAGAAGTCCGCGGGCTTATCCACTAAGTTTAAGTGGGCGTAAGTTATATGGTTTATGGTTACAGCGATAACATCAAATACCCATCTATCAAATTGATCTAAATATTTTTTACTACATTAGACGACGATAATCAATATCAGGAATTCGTAGTATGCTAATGTTAGCATATAATATAATAATCGTGTTCTCGTACGTGGGTTTTAAAACTCATAATGTAATATACTCCGTCTCAATATTAACGAAGTGAGCGCGATGGAAATGGCAATGACAAATTTAATTCAATATTTGATTATGTATGTATTATTGTTTGTACTGAGGTCTATTTGTCTGGCTCGTGCGCCATCTGTGGGCATGATTGTCCATCGTCATACATATTCCACTCACTCCATCAAATAAATGGGTCAGGTTTCACAGTTCAATTATAAGTTTAATATATGAAAGATGAGTGACGACTTAAGAAAAATTCGTATTTTATTACATTCTAAAATATAAATACTGAAATACAAACTGATATTTGTAACAACTTATTTTATTACCCTATCCGCTCCGAAAATAGAGAAATGGATCTACACACTGTGTGAAGATGACCACTTTAGAAATAAAGTAGATGAATCTCATTTGAATACCTTAACAAATTGTTCTCCACAATGATTGGTTAATAGCTTATACCTTAACTTATTATACTGAATTCTCTTTATCAATAAGTTATACCATTTTTTAGTCTTGGTAAAATTGTTACTGAAGTATTTTAGCGGATTGCTACTGCTTGCTCAAATTGCGAGGTTGCATAAAGATTTTTATCAATTTAAGGCCAAATGATTATGTATCTAAAATGTTGAATGGTGGGTCAAATATTAATAGGTTTGAAAAACAATCTTTATAGACTAGCTTTAAGTTATATATATCTAAAAGCTGCTCTAAAAGAGTTGATATGATTTATGTCTATAGGAATCGACATGATTTATATTTGGTATATTGTAGCTAAAAACTATGAGGCTATAAAGTTTTTGATTCAGTCAAATTATCAGTATTAACAATGTTCATAGTATAATGGTACCCATACACCTACACTCCGTCTATAGTTTGAGATCTGTGAGTCCGAAACGTTGATTAGGATTGAAGTAGGCCACGTATTAGTCAGTCCCCATCGACAGTTATGTACTGTCGGCCTGATCGATAATTCACGTTAAATGCCATGCTTATGTGTAACTTATTTCAATCCTAACCATTAGTCTTGGATTGACAGTCCCTAGAACACGGACGGGCTGCTAGTGTATGGGTACTATAAGGATCATGCACACCCTTTTTAAAAGCTGGAAATTGGTAAGCATGTTAAAAGTTCGGGTATTTAGTGTCTGTAATTACAGACACAAGATTAGATTGGACTAGATAGACAATTAGATTAATATACAATATATCAGTAAAAACGATAGAGAAAATTGGATAATTTTGGCCGAACATGTGACAATAAATCCCATTTCAATTTTATGTATGTGATTTTGTATTTTTTCCCAAATTTATTGAGTTTTATTTTTTTGAAACATCCAAAACTTAAATATAATATCATTCGATTCTTTTAAAAATTACAATTGTATTATATTATAATAATTGGACTTTTTAGGTTCATAGCTCATGTATGGAGAAAATAGTCATAATTCTACCAATAAATCAAAATGATCGTGTACCAGTGACAGAAAATTATATTTCGACCATTTCGCAAATGTGCCCACAAATTATTCGATCAATTTTGAAAGAAAAAAAATGGGCTTATAAATTTAATTTGTATTTCTAGATCAACATGATACAACCGATAGCTCATAATTTGATCATTGAATTATCATTTACGATATTTGGAAGAACTCCATTTTACAACTTAAACTTGTCGATAGCTGTTTAGGTTGTGATATATTCTTAGTACAACTTTATTATTTTCAACATAATATCCAACACTGTAAATAATTATCACTATATGTGACAGTAATATATGTGTATACTATATTTTTAATTATGTCTTCTCCGAGTTTGGAGGGTATAGATATCCACAAGTTAAAAGAAGTTAGAGCATTGGTATTCTACAATTTAAAGCTACATTGAAATTCGAACCCGCAACTTTCAGTGCTGGAGAGTGCGAGCTTAATGCTCGGCCACTAGAGGGAATAATAAATTAGTACTATTTGACGTTTTAACGAAATAAATGGTGTATATAAAATATCTTTGAGAGGAGGACGTTCAGGAGAATATACGAAAGTATTTAAAAATTTTGGCAACGGCACGTGGTTATCTCGATACATTTACTTGTGTTTTACATTATATTTTAAGCATTATCCAGTTAATAAAAGTGCAAGTATTCTATCTGTAGGATTTAAAGAGATAAATAGCAAAATTCCAAAGAAGCTTCTCGACAGCCGTCTGGAATGATGGACTTTCTTTGGTCCAAATTATCCTTGAGAACTTATATAGATATAGACATAGCTAGAGGCGTTCCGTTTAGAAAACTATGATTCATATCGTATTATAGCATAGATGAAGATAATGGTAAAGAGGAATGTTTTATTGGCTATTTATGCAATTGACTAATCGATCTATTATTCAATACTATAATTAGGTTTTTTTAAATATCCAATATCTCTCATGCCGTCGCTGAAACTATTCTATTGTATAAAAATATGATGGATCACTTGTGAATGGGCGGGGGCGAATTTTGGCACCGCAAAACTACTTCAGCCCTGAATTTAAGAGTCAAACAATTTCGATAATGTTTGTAGGCGTGTAGATCGATTGACTTAAGTGTTTGGATCTAGTGACGAGAGTCGTACTCAGGAACAAATCGTTTTCTTTTTTCATTTATCATGAAATTCAAAGTTTTATTTAAATTGAATCAATCCCATTTGAATTTGGAACATTTACGAATCTCCATAATATAAAGAATATCTTGATAAATAAATTGTCGGCTGCAACTCATAAGAATTGGTTTTCAACCCATAGCTTATCGGATGCATGGTCCTTCATATTGGAATTTTTTAAATATATGATACTGCATGATTTGAACTTATAATCCTTGACATTCGACAGGTCGACATTTTTCAAATGTTAATAATATTAAGTTTCAACTATTGATATTTTGTGGAAAATTATTTTAAACAAAATACGATTTCAAATTCTTCATATTTACAGCTTAAGTTTTACGTTTTACTTCCTGATTTTATTACGATCTTTTAATATTTATATATAAATATATATATGTATATCTCTCATACTCATTGAGGCACATAAAAAGTATTTCGACAATATTTACGTACGGACGGTTTGTAATATATATCATATTTACAAAGTCTAAACTATTGTATTTATTGTAAATGTTATATACAATATTTACAGTACTCATTTTTATTTGTAAACTATTTTGTTTTTTTAAATGCTTTCCTAGTAATTTTAGTACCATTCATAATTATATCATTTCTATAATTACATCTAATAATTATAATAAGATACTGAATTTATGGAATATATAACAATAGAAATAGTCAAAGCTCGATTCATAAGCTTTGAGTTATCAGGTATTAATCTAATTTTTCAGAATTTACATTTACAGAACTAAATAAATAAAGTAATTATTTACTGCAAATTTTGGACATCTATTTTCATAAAGGATTTTAGAAAATTTTGATAAAATACGTTATTACAGGTTCTCGTAAGTTTCTCATCACCGGTGGTTAATTTAATTATGAAGCCTAAGAAGTGTCTTCACTCTTATAAATTATATTTTAATCTTTATATTGATGTAAATCTCATAGATGATATCTAAATCTGTTGAAATCATAATAAGCTTATGTTTTTTAATCTATTTTTAATAATTAATAAGTGCACTTAGTATTCTTTAAAATATTTAATTGTGCAAAGAGAGCTTACAATTTACAGAATACACCCCTATTTCTAGTATGTCTGTATTATACGTTGATATATTTTCAGGTTTTCGTGAGTTCCCAGTAGATTTAGGGGCATTTATCAGTGGCTTACTTCTAGTTTTTTCACCCCACACCACAACACTAAATACAAATGTTAGAGTATAAAACCAGTGGCAGGACTTAATACCGTCTGCCACAATAAAAAATAAAAATAATCTATGCATTCTTAATTTATCATTAACAGAAAATATAACTATTGAATAAAACGGTTGTTATATAAATAATAGGTATTTTCTAATTATGTATAAAGTATTAATAAATTCAAGAAACATGAAATACCAATTATACAATAGACTTCATTTTTAGTCATAAAACTACTTCGACGGCCAAAATGTAGACTGACAGACGATAAATTCTCTAGTTACTCCACAGTAAATATGAAATAGATGAAGCGGCTCATGTTAGGGCTATGGATGAATTATAAAATTTTGGATCTGGTATCTGGCATCAAAAACCAACTGAAGTTTTTTTTTTAAATACTGATTTAGATAACTAATTATCAGGTGAAAAAAAACCCCTGTAATGCGACATATATAATTGACATTATTTCAGACTAGAAAACATATTACCAAATAGTATTTACATAAATTCTTATCAATGGTGTGATAATTGAAGCAGTTATCGGTGATGTTATATTGGTACGTATGGTGTTATAATTATAAAAAACTGTAGTATGTAGCCTTAAGCCAGAAGGCTTTGGGTTTCATAAAAAACTTAGATGTTTCTTACATGTATTAAAATTACGAATATAAATACACAGTTAGTGGATGAAATAAATGGATATCAACTTAACTTATATAATAATCTTTTAAGATACATAAACACGTTTTTGGAGAATCATTAATAGAAACGTCCTTTGAAAACATGTATAATATAAATTTAGTTAACTAGATTATTTGGATTCAAATCATACGGCGAAGACATTGATTGAACGGTTGATAAATAATTCTCACAAAAATACAGATACGGAGTTATATTAGATAAGTTTTCGGATTTTTTATTATTTGTAATGGATCGTGGATATTTATTTAAAAGTATTCATCTTTGGATATCAGGCCATGAGATTTTCTCTTTTGATTTTTTTTTCTAACCCTTAACAAAATACTTTGCGCGCCCATGGGCAGTTCTGCTACCCTCCCTTCATCGGAGACAGCCGCCACTGAATGGATCGATCCCCGAGGAATTCCACCTTTACTGCTTTTTAATATAAATATCTCCTCAGCAGTCGATCGCCAAAGTTTTACTCATGAAATTTGCTCTAAGTTATTTTTATTATATTTTACATGATTTTTATTTTTATATACTATGTAATAAAATAGCATGCATATAGTCACGCTACTTTCCAATGATTTCATTTTCTAACCATGTCAACGCCCAGCGCGTATAATACTCTTGCAGCCTTGCCTATATCCTATGTGAGTGTCGGTCACGACAAATTATATAACATATAATTATATAATAATCGAATTAAAGATTATCGAGGCTCTTTCATGTAATTTCTTGTAAATTCATGGGAAATAAGTCAATACATTAAATAAATTAACTTTGAAACAATTTGTTCTTGAATTCACTGGGGTTTTTTAAAAAATATGCTAGGTATTGTGATTAAATTTTATAGTAACTAGAATTTCTTTTTAACCGGACTAAAATTCATATTTTTTTGTTTTATGCCAGGCTTTTCACCTGAGAAATATTCAAACTCATTGAATATAACTAAATCTATTTTATTAAAAAATAATTCAATACTTGTCGGTATACAATATTTTTAGTCTTCTGCTGATGTAAGTAATGTAATTAAAAATAAGTTAATTGACCTAAAAATAGCAATCTTAATAACATTGGTAATTTTCTTCGTCTAGGAGGAGTTCCTGTGACAGATAAAAGTATATTTACATTTTCTGTCTTATAATATATTATATATAATAAATGTAGTGAACACGTAAATATTGTTGCAATTCGATTTTGATACATCTTGTGTTTATAAAACAAACATATATAATGTTTAATGTCAACTGATGGTTGACTAATGTTCAAAACATCCTTCTGCTGAAAGTTATTTTATAATAATCATTTGGCACTATTCATTTAAGGAGTGTTATTTAAAAAAATATATGAATACATTTATATCTTTGTGTAGCTTTTAAATTAAATTATCAAATATTTACCATAAGCTTTCGTTACCTCTAGAGGGTACGTACATTTGACGGTTCGAATGGTGATTTAAAGCATCAGTTGTTTTACAGGAAACAAATACATAACCAATATATATTTAGATATATGTATTTTTATTATCAATACCACACAGGAAAATTCGAGATAAAAATCCACCGTTATGTATAATAATGATTTTAAAAGCTTTAAAGTTAAATATTCTTTTATTTGAACCGATCTTACTCGCTTATGAAATATAATAACATAGTTACTTGTATCCTAAAGCCGTGGTTTCATTATGCGAATTTACGACTTGATCTTTCCATATAACGCTCAGTGACCTTTATCAAAATGTTAGCACGTTATGAAATTCAACACGAGTGGCAAACAAGATAGTAAAACCTATGGGTTGATTTTATGAAGAAAATGTCATGACTTTTACTTTTTCTCTCCCTTTTTCGTTTTATTAATCGCCAACAATGTCTTTGGAAGTCATATTGACACATGAGATTTATGAAAAACTAAAGCTATTATTACTAAGAATAACAATTTTCGCAAACACCTGTCGCTGGGTTGTTTTGTAAACCATAAATTATGTTCCATAAATTTTTAGATACTGCTAACGCGTAAATTAATATAAATGACGTAACAAGTGTTGTTCTTCTAAAATCATTTTAACTCATATTGTAGTCGTGACTATTACAAAAGCGCATATGTACACATTGCAAAAAAACAAAAACAATAACAAAATTAGTATGAACTCTTCATAAATGAATTCTTAAGTTTATGATACGAGACGTGTCTTTTCAACACAGTACTTTTTCAAATAAAAATACAAATTTTATCAATTTAAAAGTTTAGACGAGTCAATTGTTTAACAATAGACCAGTCTTAAATAATTTAGAATTTAATACTATTTTGTGAATGCTTCTATTCTTCCAGTGTTGCTTTTAGTTGCAAATGATGACATCTTCAAAAGACTGAAATACAAAATTTGAACCTCAAAAATAGATGGCTTCGTCGAATATTAAGAGAAACATAGTTTGAATTAGTGAAGAACTCCGATGTCAGTTATTTCCTTGCTGCGTTCAAAAGTACTAATCAAAACACGTGGTGTAGATGCTTCCAGTAAGCTTCAACTAGACATATTATGTGAAAAGATTTTTAGTAGTATATTAAAATACTGGTATTTGCATATGGGAGAGGAAGGTTGTGGATATGGTATCCGAGTGAAAGTTTACCAGTTTTAAATAATTTAGAATCTTAAGTTTATTTTAAGGATCAGATCATTGAGTGATGTTGTCCTCAAATTAGATTATATTAGGATATAACATTGCAATTTAATGCTTTGTTGGATTAGTAAACATATAGAACTAATATATTTAAATAATGTACAAAAATGACTTGACATTTTTAGTTTTAGGATAAATAATGTAGACTTTTCAGCTTATTTTACACGCGGAACCATTCAAATAATAATCTTTGATAAACGTCTAGAATAGTGAAAGTATGAAAATAGTGCAAATTTTTTCGTACTCAGTAATGTTTTTATTTAAACAAAACACGCACCGTATTATTAATTTGTTTGCCATGTTCATTCCAAATGTAGGAAATAATGATCAATGCTGGAAATTTTTCATTGATTAATTGTTTTTCACGACGCTTAAATATCAGCCAATCCGTCAATTAATTCAGTATTCAGTCTTTCTTTTATTCATTTTATTTTTATGGGGCTGCGGAATCTGAACTCACGACTTTTCGTACATAAACGCTTGCGCTTAACATCACAGCCATCGAATCTACTTACACAATCATATATATTTGGAAAATTGTATTAGTTAATTAAAATTTCGTTTGCATAAAGTTGCGAATTATTGTAATTAAAAAACTATTGATTTTCATAAATTTTAAGCGCGAAAATAAAGGCTTAGAGCGCAAAGTAAGTAAGTCCACTTTTAGCTGAAAATGAATTGATAATACCACCTTGTTGCACTATGCTATATGTATGATCCGTGTTAATTAATCAAAGTTATTTAAATACATCGAAAAATCGTCCCAATAAACGGATTTGACAATAGACTCGGATCTGAGACTTATTGCACTTTAGACTATCTAAATTACGTATTGACAAGCGATCCTGAGAATGCGGGTTCGATTCCCCAACTGGTCAGATTTTGAAAATCTAAAAATACAGGACTGGATGCTCATTGGGTCTGACAAACGATTCTCGTGAAAAATAATCTGTCAAGACACCTTCACATTGCAGAGATCCATATACACCACTTTCGGAGTGGATTTTTTCACACTGTGTGGATCCATATGCTCCACTTTGGGAGCGAGCATGGTATATAAATAAAATGACAAATCGATGATTTTTGTTTATGTGATAATTATATATGATTCTGTGTAGACTTTTTTGTTTTATTTTCACTATTATGGTCGATCCCTCGTCTGTCGGTTTTCAAAAACCCAAAAAATACAGGACAGGATGCCCGTTGGGTTGAGTAAATTTCTGACAAACAATTCTCGTAAAAAATAATCTCTCAAGACGTCTCCAAATTGCGGAGATTCATATACTCCTCTTTCGCAGTGGATATCTTCACACTCCATGCTGGGAGCGAACATAGCTTAAAAAAAGTTATGGTATTATCCAGTTTACATTATTGTATTTAAAATGATTGTCAATATTTTTTGTATATTGTTTAAAAAATGAGCTCGTGTATTAAACGAAAATTCGTCGTTTCCTGCGGGGTGATATGGCAAAGGAAATTCTCGTTTTGCAAACCACCCCAAGCAAAGCCACCCATTTGTAGTCATTTATCAAGGGAGTAAAACATTAGGGTTGGATAAATTAAAAGAGATAAAGAAAACACTTGCACGCTGACGACATTTTGTGTTTCAACGAAATTGTGGTTGTATTGCCCTTAAGATATAGTAAACATCTACGTATAGACACACAATCAAACTTACGTGCATATGATTTAATTAGATTCCAAACAAATAACAAATGTCTATAAGTTGCTGGATCTTGATATTAAGGGTCATCATTTATTTTAAATATCATACCGACTATAAAAAGGAAAAATGACGTAAGAAATGTATAATCATATTGGTTCAAAATCGAAATAGACAAGAACCTTGGGTTGCGTAAAGAATATAACTGGTGTTCTGTTTACCCAATTTGATATTTAAAATTTATTTAAAAAACAATAATAAAAGAAATGTGGCGAGAGTTCTTTTTTCTGGTCGCAAATTTTACAGAACCTCCTTTTTTCAAACGTGAAAGTTTAATTTAGATACGAATTCATCATTTGAAGCTTACGTTTTTTTGATACAACGTGTATTAAGTGGAATACATTGTGATTATCGAAAAAAATATTTTTGAATAACTGAGGATTCTATCTTTTTTTTCTAGAATCGATATAATACTCGCCCCGCGACGGGCTAGAGGTTGACGTACATGATTTAGAAGCGTAGGTTATGTGTTTAAGTTACACAGCTGCAAGATTTTTGAAAATCTAAAGATGAAGAATTGCATGCAAATTGAGTTGAGAAATTCTCATAAAATTATCTATCATGAAGCAGGTATGGACATAACACGTATTATGACTATGTCAGATTTTGGTCGATTTAACTGGCATCAGAATGTACTATAATATGTTCCTTATTTTAATATAAAGCTTTATAAAAAAAAACTATCATGATCCGTCTTCAACTCGTCAATATATAATTACATTATATTATAATTTATGATGTGTTTTATTGATGAGAAACAATCACATAAACTGAACTATAATTGATATACTTGAAATAGGCACTTCAAGTAGAAACCCGAATATAATTATATAAATTATAGCTTACATATGCTCATAAATGCACCACAATATATATAAGCAGTCTTAATTTTTACAAGCTTTATTTTCTGTGATGCGAGCTTTGTGCGACTATTATTAAAGTAAGTATCTTTAAGCTGCCGAATTTAAGTAATCTGTCCAGAATATAGATACTAAAAAAGTCACGTATGTGATGGAGGTGGAGTACCGAATCGGATTTAAAGATCTAGAGGGCTCAGGATTTCAGAAAAGTTTGGTGTATAACTGGATCAGAGTGAAAGCTATCATGCCACGCTTATTATAGGATTGGTGAGTAGCAGTATACAAATTAGTTATTTTTTGGATGGCCTGCTCCCGTTGACATTATATTTTATTTAAAATCTCATTTGTTACATATACAAATTAATAGAATTTTTTCTTGCTACTATTTATTGGTGTCCGAATAAATATTGTTATATTATATATAAATGCATAATACTCGTAAAGGTGGCCGTTAGTTGATTGATTAACCTGGACTTGCCAAATATTCATTAATTTTTCATAGAATAGGTCCACACATTTTAATAAACATAGTGTGTTGAATTATTATCAATCAAACAGATTAAGCTTTATTAAATGCGATTGAAAATATGTATACTCGTATCTTTTGTAAGTTGACCAACACAATCAAAAATACTCTTAAAATAGCTTAGAAGAAAAAATGAGGAGGTTTAACGTTATTTTGCTGGCAGAAACGTTGCATAGATATTTATGTTCAACAAAGGCGGAGAAATAATTAGATGTTAGAAAATTTTAAAGGACAAACATATGCATATTTAGTAGTATTTATTTTATTTTATTTATATTTTTACTTGCACTCTGATTCATTGCGATCAATGGCTTGGTGAGTGCTTTTGGAAACATTTAGAGCTTACGTGAATGGAGCTTTATGTTGTTTACAGGTTGTAAAGACGTGGAGGACAAAGTTGGTGTAGTAGATACTTGTTAAAGGCATATGCTTAAAAATACCTAAGTTATATTGGAAAGCTTTTAATATAGATATTGTTTTATCGAAGCTTAATAATTTCCACCAATAAAATCTCTTCCCGATATGGCGCTGATTAAATTATAATAATTCCAAAATGAACTGAGTGTATCAGTAATAGATTTCATAACGCAAATCTGTATGTTGCCACCCTGTTTGCTATAACCATGGGTGTAGGTCGCGAAAGCCTTAGGGCATGACTTTTTAATCAGGCGTGCCAACAATAGGCGCCGAGGGAATTGAACTCAACTTGCAGTAGAGTCACCGTAGCCCAAAGCTAACTCTACCCTACTTGTATTATATATAATATGTGAAGCTGTATAATTATATAAGTCGTATATTTCAAGTCATTAAAACAGTAATTTTTAAGAACATAAATTATTTATTAATAAATAATAATATGCAAATATTTAAAATTTGAATATTTTCTGTATGATCATGCTTAATAATATGCACTATAAAAACAATACTTCCAATGATAAATTCTTTGCCTTCGATATCTACAGTGATTGAATTGTTACAAATCTAAAAATTCGCAACCGGAGAAATTTATTCAATTATTATTATTAAATATAAATATAGAAATAAAAACATAATATATATTAGCCACGTGTCACTACTTGGAATTGCTTATTTTGAAAATATATCCGCAAAAACTATAGAACTTGAAAAAACTACTTTAATCCCGGTTTAATCCCAAGTATTTTTATCTTTAAAACCCGATATAAAATTCACAATTACTTCGTGAATAAGACAGATCTGTGGAGTGACGGTGGTGACGGGTGAAGGGGAGCGTAGGGTATAATTTGAAAATAATGACATGGTTTTTAGCGAAGATTACTTATGCAATCGACCGGAGCTTTTTTTTGCGGTGAGATTTTTTGTCACGCTCGATTGTGAGCCGACTTTTGCTCTAATGACTTGAGTTTTCTAGTGACGACAGAGCCGGCTGCTTCAGGACAATAATTGCGATTTGATACGATTCGGCGGGAGAGAGATTACGCGCAGTTTATTGAGCTACTAAATAAGGCTAAATTGTTAAAGAAGTAACTCATACACATACATTTTTAAAACTTTTTTTCATATATACCTCGTTTTGAAAAAAATAATTCCCTTGATAAATGTGTTAATATTTTTGTCCCTCTACACAAATACAACAGATATATTTATACACCGTATATGTTTCTATTTATTTATCGTGTGTATGATAAAATATTAAAAAATAATTTGAGTGTATCCAAATAAACATAAAATGAAATAAATAATAAATCAATTCAAATGTATAAGTTCGAATATTTGTTTGTAGCGACTTATTAGTGTATGGTATAATGCTAAAATTTTGTAAATAAATTTAATATTTGATAAGAGCAGTGATTTGAAAAACCATTAGATATTTTCATTTTAACTTGGTTCTTCGTCGGTTGGCCAAAGATAATATCAACATTGTTTTATTTTTATCATGTCCTCTCCAATAGTACAGCATTGGAATCAATATTATGTAGAAAAATATTCTGTATTGGAATATATGGACCTTTGAATTGTTAATATATATTGTGATATGTTTTTAAACGAGTATAGGTTTTCAGCCGGTCGATATCAAGCATCTTGTCATTCATCTTCAGATTTTTAAAGCTTCATCGGCACTAGAGTGTGCATGCGAATCTCTAAGCAACTTTATAATTTAATAAATTATTTAATAATTAATCATTTCACTTAATTAAAGAAGTTAAATAACAAAAAAAAAAGAGTGTATGTACCGCTTCTTACATTTTTTCAATGTAAAAAAGTAGTTTCTTTTCTGCAGCTATAGATTAATTTTATATTTTATATTTATGAAGTTCTGCCACTGAGAAATATGTGGGCGTTTTTTGATCTTGAAGGTTGTGAGTTCAAATCTTATAACTGGATATTATTTTTGAGAAATACAAGGAATGCATATGGCGAGTAATTGGCTGACCATTAATTCTCATGAACATATCTGTCAAAATAAGTCTTCATATTGCAGAAACCTATACATTACATGTATAGCATCTGGAGTGGTGATTGTATATACTTCACTTTTGATGCGGATGTGGTAAATATAGTTCCCTCCTTTACACTAGCTCTTTTCTCCTACACATATATAATATTTGATGTATAATAGTGACGATAACATCAAAACGACGCAAAGTATATAGTTAATAATAAAGAACGTGTTATTTTTTATATTTTTCTGGTAATAACTCTGCTTTTATCAATTATCTCTTGTAGTTTTTTTTGTATTAATCTTTAATCTTTGGATTTCACGAGAGATGTGAACTGAAAGCATCTTAGTCTTTAACTGTAGAATAAAGTTTATTGATGATTTAATTGAAATTGCTTTCAGACAACTTCTATTAAATCGAATTTGTTGTCATTTATTTTTCGCGATACACGTTACAAAAATACACGTTCAGATAACATAGATACAAGATAATTATGAATCTATTAAGATTTCTTTGAAATGTATTTTTATTGACTCGGTTGATGCCAGTTTCATATGAGCTTTCTTCGAACATTCAGAAGCTTTTTTTACTATGAACACAGTACAAAATAAGCAGGTTATTATGCGGGGTGGTATATAAAAGGCTTTTTTTAGATTATACAGGAAGCTGTTTATGGGCTGAGAGAGATCTACCCCATTCGTGAGCTACCCCCGAGAAATCAAGAATACAGTTAACATACCTAATGCATTTTACGTGTCGGCATTTCCTTTTATACGTGACAATTTTATTTTTCCGTTTGCATAAACAAGTACCGGAAACGGTGAGCCTCTGGGAAATGACGCGAGAGAGGTAGGTTCTTCTTACTCAAGATGGAATAGATTTAAGGCTGTCTTAAATTTCGTTTATTTCAGTATGAAATGTTAAAGTGACAAAATATTATCATTTATACCATGTCATTGATGACACTTATGCTATCGGTAATTTTGGTGAAGATCTGTATACGACGCGTTGTTTACGACTGGTTCATTTTGACATTCAAATGTTGAAACTCAACCAGTACCTTGCACTAATTAGTAAAAATGTGCTTAACGCTTTGTTAAGTGACTATCACGCTGTGTGACAATACTTAAATGATACTTCAAATATTTCATATTCAATAACCAGTGATGAGCTTTGACAATATAGACAATAATATGCACCGTATAAACATAAATTAAATTTCAATCAGTTGTTACGTTATTTATGGAAATTTTCGCTTGCAGTGCTGATTTTTAATTGGTATCATGTAATATTTATATCAATTATCCAAGTTTTTAAAATAACTGTAATGATATTAGCATAGTTATCGTGACATTTATTGAATAAAAATATTGTGTTAGATTATATAAATCACGTGTGTTATGTTGTCGCTTTAGGATTGGTTTATCGAATATACCAACTGTCAAATTTCATTACATACAGGTAAATATAGGAAGGTATTTAAGCTATTTTTTAAAGCCATATGATGTATTATTGCTGTGTATTGCTTTTTAATACTATACGTATGTACTCGGTCCGGTTCATTTAAGTAAACTTCAGTACAAGCTCTAGATAAAACAAAAAAGGCCCATTTTACTCCATATGAGATTATATTTAATGGTAAACGCAATAAATAATTTTTCATGATATCTCAT
>JAGVSQ010006543.1:0-16242 GCA_022683975.1 Rhyacophila evoluta | reverse complement strand
TAGAAACTATGTTAATTTTTGCAAACGTTAAGCCCATTTTGCGAATTTGCCAAAAGTATCCCGCAGGTTAAATGTTAAGGTTGCATGGCAAAAAAGTTTATCACATTAAGTCAATTTGCAAGATAAACTTCCTTTGTATTCATTACCGTTATAAGGACATCAGGGTGGACTGTAGGGATTTCAGCAGCCATTAAATGTCGATCTTCCTGTCGAGAAAAGTCTCCGGTATACAGAACCTAAATCAAACAAAAAGTAGTTTATTATGTTAAGCTCTCTAAGCTCAGTTATCACATAAGTTGGAGGAAGAGAGATAAAGGTTCTCTCAAGGCACTTGCAGCATATTTCCTAGCCAATTCTGTCAGAGCAACATATTATATTTATATGATCTGAAATATAATATGGTGTAAAAAATCTTCCATTTAAACGTATAAAATATTATAATGATTACCTTGATACCAGCAATTTCAATCATGAACATAGCTGCCCCTAACACATGTCCAGCATTGTAAGCCCAAAATTTAACTCCTTGTACATCTTTTTCCTCATGAAAATTGATAGTTTCAATTCGGTCCATTGAGTTTTCTAGATCAGATTCAGTATACAGCATCTGCTCTGTGCATATATTACTGAAAATAAAATGATTTTTTATTAAATCTGTACAAATTGCATGATGTACATTATGTCATATAGTTTTGATTAGTTCTATTTATATTTTTTTCAATATTTGTAACATCATGATACATATTATAAACTGTCTTATCAAATATTACTATCAATCAAATAATAATAAAGTACTGTATTAGTCCCAATATAACACCATATTTTTTACTCAAAATATTTTTCTAAAAGGAACATTCATGTTATATTCGGGGTTTAAGCCGTGTCCAGATGTACCAGGGTTCACACTACCTACACACAGAGCCAAGTTTTTTCACCTATCATTGTTAGATGCTTTATTGCGATCTGGGGGCAGAAGAAGCACGAGATACGGCCCTGACCCCTGCCTCTCCGTGATGTGCGTCCAGAAGTCGCGTGACAGTTGCAGCGAAAGGGCGTATTTGACACGTGCGACTCAAGACTTTGTCTTTGTTGGGATCTATCTCACAATTTTTGAAAGATGAGTCATAATAAACGAAATTTTGATCATGTGGAAAAGAAAGGATCGACTAACACTCAAATCAATAAAGGTATTCGAAGTGATGGTCACTAGAAAAGCTGAAAAAATGAACAATTTACAAGCTTCAAAAAAATATGATGTGCCAGAAGTGAATATTTGTCTTTGGCAAAAAAGTGTGGAGAAGACATCATTCTGTGGACCCCAAACCAGTAGATTTGAAGAGTTAGAAAAACTCATATTTAAGTTTGTATCAGAAAAACCATTAAAGCAATGGTCTAAGCATCTCAAGAATTAAATTCAAAGTAAATGTGGGTTGGTGTAGAGTAGACGACTGATGAAGCAGAACGGTCTCATGCCTTCAAACCTATGAGAATGAGAAGTTGGGAATTACCGTTATGTTTGCTGTTACCGCAGATTGGAAACATCCTCCATTTGCAATATTAAGACAAAAAACTATGCCAAAAGAAAAGATGCCGCCTGGATTAATTGTCTGTGTTCAAGAAAAGGGATGGATGACGGAGGAACTGGTATTGGACTAGTTAAGTGTTTTAAAGGGACAGCATCCCGGGGCATTAAAAACACCTCGCTCCATGCTTGTACTTGATGCATTTCGAGGTCACCTGACACCGAAAGTGAAGACAAAAATTGAATCTTTGAATACTAATATGATGATAATTTCAGAAGGAATGACTTCATATTTGCAAGTTTTAGATGTAGTTGTCAATAAATGGTTCAATGACAATTTACGAAGAGTACAGCAATTGGCTGTTAGCTGGAAATCATCCTCTGACCCTTACAGGGAAAATAAAAAACAATCAATTTCAGTCTTAGGGGAATAGATCATAGCCGCCTGTTAACAGTGGCACTTCTAATGAAAAAGGTTTTAAGAAATGTTGCATTTCCAACAATCTGGATGGGGGTGATGAAAACATTTTATGGAAAGAAAATGATGCATCGAGTAGCAATCATTCAAGCGACACTGATTATAATTCAAGGATGAATGAATAAAAAATTATATTTTTATAATACAATTTACCTATTATTTTTGATTTTTATATTTGAATTTTTCCTTTCATTCCTGCTCCAAATATATAGGTCGTGTCATATTCGAGGCAGCATTATATTCGGGCTAGTACAGTATTAAAGTATATATATTGATCATTATACAGGGCCGGAGTACAGCAGATTATTCCACAACCATAATATAATATATATGTGAAACATCTGTCCCCTTATCAAAAATTAAAGAAAGTTGCATACTGCAATCATTTTGCTTGTGGTGCAGTGTAGTTCAGCGGTTTAAATTAATTTTCATCTAAATATCTAAATATTTACTGATGAGATTCAGACTGAAGATGAAAAATGATAATGATGTTTGATTCAATTATAGTCACCTGACTTTGATATAATCGGAAACTAGCCAACGGTAAATAGCTTTAGTCGCATGTGTCATAAATACTCTTCCTTTGAAGGAGGTTTTAGTGAGGAACCATGGAAGGGCTCCACTGTGATCAAGATGAAAGCTGAAAAATTTAATATATTAAATACAAAAGTGTGATAGGAATAAGTTTGTTTTTGAGTAACAAAGGAGCCATTCAGGCCTGTGGTTCTTCTGAACACAATAAATTTTACAGAAAATACAACACGGCTGTGTATTATAGTCCGTTTACATTGTATATTGATTTGGGTGCGCATGTCTTTGATCAGACATATGAATATGAACAAAGATGTGTTAGAGAAAAGTTTATAATGGTGATATGGAGTCATTTCGGTAAATGTACTTACTGTGATATTAAGAGTAAATCAACCTCATCTGCTTCAATTAAATCAACGAAAGGAAGGGCATCCATACCAGAAAGTCCAGGATGAATTCCACAATCTAACTGAAAAATTTTAATTATTACAATAAATAAAATTAAACACATATTCTAAGATTAGTCTGTGTTGAAATAAAAGAAGATAAAGTATAAGAGGACTTGTTTTATTAGTTAAAATAATTAGCGATTGTGCCTTATCATTAATAACTGAAAATTAACATAGTACATATGATAATATAAAAAAATACAACTGAATGAAAGACAATATGTAAAATTATACACAAGGTATGTTTTGTGACTAATTTAATATCTGACGCTTGTTGTTATTTTTCTCGAATTTCAACTAAAACCATGTAATTGAGGGGGGATATTTCTAAAATGAGCTTTACCCACTATACTAAAATGTAAAAGAGAAGATTTGAAACAAGATTTTTTGTATAACACAACCATTTAGCATGCAAACCAGTAGAAAAAAAAACAAAAATATCGCAAATAAAAAACATTGAAAAACATATTATGTGGTTATTTTCTACAAAAAATATGTGTTTAAAATGTTCTCTTTTGAATTTTGACATAATGGAATAAGTTCACTTTGAAAATACCCTCAATTTGAATCCACTGACCAGATGTACATGCGCTATTTGTTTTTTTTTAATCCTTACCATTATCTTTTTCCCTTTAAATTCCAGCATAATACATGACCTGCCGACTTCTTGGCCAGCACCCCTAAAATAGAACATTTTTTATTATTTCTACGTAAAAATTACAGTATTCCTAATTGATATTATAGTTTTGTATTTATATAAAATTATGAAAAAATCTTGTAAATATCTCACAGTGGCCTGATTATCAGCTGATCACTTTCTTCCAAAGGTACGTTATCAATTCGATTAGAAGTCATTGTGAAATATTGTTCGTTTGGTTTTGTTTCCCAAAAGAATAATACATAAATATAACCTATCAAATTTTGCCAAGCGGTTTTTTGACCGCAGCTTTTTGTTTTAGATTTGACACTTTATTCTAGTGTTACAAGTACAATATTTATTTTAAAATCCCAATTTTAACGAAGCCATAAATGCATAACTTGTATTGCTTTATTTGATTATTACAAATACGAACATAAATTAAGCGTTATTATTAAACTTTAGAATGGTATAATTGTTATTCAATAATGCATTTAATGTTCATTTAGTGTATTAGGTACATAAACCATTAGAGCTTGTCGGTGGCAAATCCCACCCCAAGATTGGTCTATGGTATGAAATGTCAAAAATTGTATCTTGTACCAGAATTGAAATGTTTTCATGAAAATAATGAACCAAAATATGAATGAAAGTATAAAGTTTTTATGCGAGTAAGTATGACATGATCGAATGCCTGTCCCTTCACACTACCGTATAAAAAAATATGATTAAGTACAATATTTACACACATGTGTTACTATTTATACCTCACAGTGCAATGACATTTTATTATTTACAGTTTGTTTTCGGAGCCCAGTATAGATGCTCAGAGCCTGGAAACGCTGTGTGCCCAAACTCAAAAACGCTTCCCGAAACAAGAACAATTCAACGGTGAGTTACCCCAATAATTGATAAAATTTAAAATAAAGTATTACTCAACTCTGTTGACATTTGACATTTCATTTTGTAGTATGCCTCCTCATATCAACTCTTATTACTGGCGGTGATCTGAATCAGCCAGGCCAGAGAGTTATCGGATTAGCAATTCTCTACGATGTCTACAAAGCTGATAATCCGTTTAACCC
This sequence comes from Rhyacophila evoluta, assembly GCA_022683975.1. NCBI lineage: Eukaryota > Metazoa > Arthropoda > Insecta > Trichoptera > Rhyacophilidae > Rhyacophila > Rhyacophila evoluta. The sequence goes on along the minus strand of JAGVSQ010006543.1, from coordinate 11,540 downwards.
GTTATTTCTGCATTTATTAGAGGGAAAAGATGGTTTACAACCATTATCACCTCAAGAGAAACATTTCCTGGGGCAGCTTGTTAATGGATCTGTAAGAGATGTAAGTATCAGTATATAATGTGGAATATAGTGAGTTAAAGGTGAAGGTTAGCTGTCTCAGTGAAGTTAGTCATGAAACATTTCGCAAATACATGCTAAAGTCAACAGCACTACCCACACATATACTTGCATAGTTTGATGTTTCAATGTCAATTGCCAGTACAGCATTTTCGATAAATCTTTACGTTATATTGGTGATGCAATTCATGGCGAGTAATGTACTAAAAAAAATGTTTAATATCTTAAAATATGTTACAAGTTATAGCGATTTATATAAATGAATGTATTTTGCGCGAAATCTTTGTTTGTTGAAATATATACTGTTAAAGCATTTCTTTTACAATCGTGTTTGTGGTGAAAATTTTTCCTGAATTTAAAATTAATAAAATCTTCAATTAGATGAAACTATAATTGATTGACACTTGCAAACCCCGTTAGTACCATTAGTCACTCTCAGCTGGGGCTGTTTTCAGCAGTGAATGCATTTATGTTTTACTTTTTCTATGTAATACCTACTTTTTCTATTATTTTAGTTGTTAATGAATATAATCTATTTTAGGTTATGAAGAAATCTGCGAAACAAATAATATCGATGGAAATAAATAAAAAAGAGGTAGATTTTGATTATGGTAATCTTCAAATGTCTATTGCTGAAAAGTTATCAGAGTTACCTCCAATGGCACGAGCCGGTGTTCCTGGAATTATTTCTGCCTCAGAGGGGTAAGTAGCTTCATTCATACAGCCTTCGTAGTTAGTTATTGGGTTGCTTGATGATATGCTATGTTAAAAACTAACAATAAATTATTATATTATCCTCATCAAGTACATGTGTTTGCCTTATTAAATATCGATTACAGTATGTTTATATTTTATATCTTAAAATAGATTTATTTTATTCAGTTCTATCAACTAAATAAATAATCAGTAATTTATTGATCATTTTAACACGTTGACTTTTTTTACTGCAGTGGACCACCCAACAAAGCAGCCTTTCAAGAACTACTTGAAACTCTGATGAGTAAGGATGGTATACTTCTACACAAAACTCAAATTCCTCAATGTGCTTTGCTGTCCCCGCAAATGGTTGAGTTTGATGACATTGAGAAAGATTTCTCTGAGGTAATTAATAATTTCATGGTTGCGAGTTTGAATTCCCTACAGCTGCAAGACCTTTAAAAATCCAAAGATGCAGGAATGGATGCTTAATTTGTTGAGAATTTGGGAACATAAAAAGTAAATCATTGCGCAGAAATTTGTAATTTCGTAACTCAAATAATATTCGGTTCTTTCAACTCTTTAGTGTAATGTTTTTTGACTTTTTGCAGCTTGTATGGAAAGATCTTCCAAATCGTAGCTTCTACAAACCTCTGTATGACAGCAGCTTAGAAGGATTAGTCGTGAAAATAGCTGCCTCTACAACCACTGCAAAGACTAACACTAGCTCTGATGATTTGACTCTTAGTAATAATACAGATACAACACAGGATTCTGCAATATCAAATGCCAGTCAGGAAGCTAAAGGATTAGTTCAACAAGCACTAAAAGGAACATTGAATGTGGCTCAACAAACTAGACTTGCTGGATGTTTGGAGCAAGATCCCAATGCTATTTACAAAATAGGCATCACACCTTCTCAGGTTCGTAAAACTTATTTCTCCTGGTTCAATTTTATGAGTGATGATCGTTTAACTTGGCTAGAGAAAATTTGATTTAAATGCTGTAAACGAGCCAAGTACTATTTCTATTTCAGTATAGTATATATAGTACAGGGATTCCCAAAGTGTGTTACTGGGATACCACAAAATTTTAGTAACGTGAGCTAAAAAAAAATGAGAAACCATAATTTTCTTGAAAGAAGTTAAAATTTTAGCAGCGCGAGAGCTTAAAAAAATGAGCACACAATTTTATTTATTTTATCTCTTCTTATAATTATTCATACTTAGTTAGGGTAGAGTGCCATGGAAAAATCTTAATTCCAAAAACGTGCTGCGACCCGAAAAAGTTTGGGAAGCAGTTAAAAAGGGACTATGTACGCCATCCATGGTTTTAGGAAATTATCGCTGGTACTTTGAAGGGTACTTCACGTTCGCTATGCAACAGTATATCCACACATAAGGATCAGTGTAGAAGAGAGCTTTAAATATGGAGGCAGACTTTTTCAATGATGTTTATTATTCACCCAATAAAACAGCTAACAAAAATGCAGTGCTCTAATTACTGTTTCATGTCAGTAAATATTTATAGACTGTTGACATTTGAGGAGAAAAATAGTTTATTATGATAAATTTTGAACATATGGCAATTATTTTTTCTTTTCAGCTTCCAGAGTTGGTGGAAAATAATCCTTTGGTGGCTATATCCGTATTATTGAAGTTGATCCACTCTCAGCAAATTACAGAATATTTTAGTGTTCTTGTCAATATGGAAATATCCCTGCACTCTATGGAAGTTGTTAACAGGTAGCTAAAAAATATTCACTTAACTGAGAACTTATCATGTATTTAGTTTTTTAAACTATATGAATTTAATAGACATACCAACAGTTTAATATGGTTACACCTACATAACAGTCAATATATTATAGGTAAACTGTTTAAACTTAGACAAGTAATCATTGTTTATTTTCGCGAAGATTTCAATTTACTAATAGAATTTTTATCATTATTTTCTCACCAAGACGGAAAATGTGGATCCCTACGGACTAGTTTGAAGACTAGCCATTTCCTGAATATTTTATTCTACATTCAAATCAACATTAAATTATATAGACATTTCATACAATATGTGTCTTCTGGATCAGAGTGATTCAAAAGTGTGAAGACTAGTCCAGTGAACAGCAATAGACAAATTCTATCAACAATTATTGGAGAAATAGCATTGTCAGTATGTACAAGTAAAGTACGGAACTATTAAAGGGCTGCCAAATACCCATTAAATTGAAATGAAGCGATGATCTAATTCGGTTAAAATACTCAGCAGAGGCTAAAAACCGAGAGTATGTATGACCTTCAACTACCATTAATTTAATGGTTATGTCAACCGTATGAACTTAAATTACCATTGAGTTTGCTTATGTTTTCAGATTAACAACATCTGTAGATCTACCTGTAGAGTTTGTCCATCTGTATATAAGTAATTGTATATTGACTTGCGAAACAATAAGAGATCGGTACATGCAGAATCGACTTGTTCGACTAGTCTGTGTATTTTTACAATCACTAATTAGGAACAAGATTATTAATGTTAAGGTAAACATAATTTGCATTATTGTTTTATATCATTTTTTTTCTTATTATTAGCATATAGAGCAAAAAAATATTTTTAAGGCTTCAGTTGTGTTAGTAAATAAATGCTTTTTTTCAGGATTTATTTATTGAAGTTGAAGCGTTTTGTGTGGGCTTTAGTAGAATTAGAGAGGCTGCCGCCCTGTACCGACTTCTTAAACAACTGGACACTGGCGAAGGGCCTACCACGCAAACACCACAGAAGACCGAAAAAAATGAATTATGATTGACTTAATTATACTCAATAAATCAAAAATTATAAACCAATATTATTTTTTTGTTAGTGCATATTTATGTATAACATATCAACGGCTATACGTTGACAACACCTATCATACAATCGTTCAGGAGGACCAAAAACCTTAAAATAAGTATTGGAACATCAAAGAAAATGAAATACACTTTATATTAAAATAATGTTTATTTTCATTTAAAGTGTATCTCATTTTCTTTTAAACTCTTACTGTCTGGTGGTGGATTCTGAGTAACCAGTATGTACTTGTATTTTATTTCTCCAAATATACCGATTGAAAAGTCTCCATATTATATGTATTCCTCATGTTCCTCAATTCAATGACGTCATTGCGAAATAAAATTATTGATCAACATTAACAGAAATAATTATTTCATATTAAATCTAAGACTGATACATGCGTGTGTATCAGATGGCATTGGCATTTGTGCAGCAGTAGCGTTCATCACTCATTTAAATTATGTTAGATACAGCCATCAGTCAGCAAAGAATATTTGCCTGGATATGTCATCTCTTTTATTTTTGCATAATTTGAATTTAAAACATACATTTTTTACTGGACACTTCTGAACCAGCATCATAGCTTTTCGGACTGTAAGGCAGAGTTAATAACCAAACACTTATTTTTTACAAGGTATTTTTGTCTTGAACAATTTTACAAATATATGATACGTGTTGTCAATTTATGGCCATCGAAATCAATCTTTTAGCCCTAGAAAGCAAAATCTGGGTTGCAAGTAATGATTAACATGAAAGTTCACAAATTTAAAATAGTTTTAGTTCAATATATTGTCAGCAATAATTTACTTCACAATACACAATCCCTGCGATTCTTCTATACTTGTTTTTGATTTTCCCCATTTTATAATGGTCTTTTTTGAAGGCCCTGTAGGTTGATCGAATGGTTCCCTTGTCATTTTTGTAAATAAATCTGGGAAAGTGTTTTTTTAGCTGTTAGATTGAAGCAAGGGTTAACTTGTTGATTTATAATAACTTGCCATTCAACCAGATTATATTATTTGACTGATGATATACATTCTAAATTATTTAAAACTGGTAAACTTCCATATGTGAATGTGTGATATACTATTTTTTACCAATTTATGTAATGACATTCATTATTCAAATAAAAGCCAGGCATAAGTATTGGTGTCATATATTATTTTATTAATCTGTTTTATAGATTCCGTACAAAAGTATGATCATAGAAATGTTTCATCATTATTTTATTTATATAAGCAGATCGTTTAACTAAAATTATTCACATTACAACTCCCTTAAATATTTTGCTTTTCTTTGAATAAATAATAAAATAGTTTTACAAAAAAATATTGAATATTTTAGATTTTTTTAGCTATGACTGTGTTTTGATAGTTTGACATTTCACCAAAAATTTTACAAATAAACATTATATTATACCCAAAATATTTAAGTTAAAATATAACCAGAGACAAAGGGTATCCATGCTATTAAGTATAACACGGAAGTATAATTTATGAATATTTGTACGTTAAGCGGGCACGTAGTATGTTTTGTTATTAATTAATATCACCACCGCTATAAATACTATATTTAGTTTATCGTAATCCAAATTGAAATACATTGTGGCAAAACCAGAGTAGAAATTTTTGTGATTTGCTGTCAGCTGATTTTGCTACACTTTTGGCTGGAGCAACTTTCAAAATCATAGGTAATGTCCGGGACTCACAACTATATTCATGAAAAAACTTATGCCGCCTGTTGAATGTATACATTTTGATGGTGTTCCTTTACAATTGTGAATCATAACACAGAATAGAAGTTCAAAGCAACCATATTCTGAGTTTTGAGAACCAAATTGGGACGGATACCAGGGAAGCGGTGATATGACTTAGTTCAAAATGAGGAGGTTAAAAAACAGGTCACCAGTCATTCATTGTTACAGGATTGAAGGAAATTGAACAGTGAACCTGAGAAAATTAATTACATAAAGCGAAACTGTTACAATTTTTGTCAACAATACGCATTATAAATAAAATGTGTAGTTAAAATGATAACATAATGTAACAACAGATGTCATTATTTGATGAAAATATCCATGAGGTATAACGGTATCAATTTGGTTACTACAAGCTTTACGTTTAACTTTATGGAAGGTTAGAAATGGTCACAATATTCTTTAGTAAATCAGCTCTCGCGATCCACAGGCTGCTTTGTGGTGTATGATCAGATAGAATTTTTAAAAACATGTAAGATAAACGAAATTTCTCATCATAAATATGGAAAGTTTTAAATATTTCCATAAATTATTTATTGCGCTTTACCTATAATTAAATTCATCGACTTTTAGGCAAGACATATTCTTGTCTAAGCTTCAAAATCAATGATGGTTGTAATTTTTCAGTTATTGAGATGGAATAATTCATTATTTTTTTATGCCTACAATTTTGAAGTTGTAGACAGTAAAAAAATAATAATAATATTCTTGCACTCAGCACATCCAGGTCTACTTTAATATTATTTTTAATAGACAAACATATAGCCTTTATTATGTTTACAAATAATTTATTCAATTACAATACTTTAATACTTATACTATGTGTATTGAAAAGATTTCTTATTTATATGTCAATATAAAGAAGAAATAAGCAATAATCTAACTTACATCTAAACAGGTATGTGTCTAGAAATAAATATGTTTAAACATCTATTATTATTAAAATAGTAGTTGGTTTTTTTACATAATAGTGCAATTAATACATAAACATTTCTGATGTATTAGACACATTAACACTAGAATGAATGAACTCATCTGGTCTAATCTTGTAGACTTGGAAAATATAGATATTTTTTGCGTTAGATACATAATTAGGTTAAAGTTTCGCCTTTTGTCACCTGTAAAAAGAAAAAGAAGAATTATAATTATGAATACATAATATTAGCCAAAATATCCTGGAAGACTAGTAGATATTTTTTAAAGTGACATTCAGAGGAACTATGAATTGTTAGCATGGCCTTATAAGATGCACGGATATTGGTTAGTGACAGGGTATCTTGGTGGCAGTGTGATGTTTAGATATTCCATTGATGGAGGACACTTACAAAAAAAATTAAGAAACATGTTTGTAACATAAAAATTATGCAAAAAACATTGTGGATTGGTTTTGAGTAAAATTAGTATAAAAGTTTATAATTTAACTAATAAAGTAGCCAATTATTAAGAAATGACAGTTATCTAAAGGAGAAGCATACAATGCTATTTCGACAGCTGATCTAAGAGTAAAAGTAATGTTTAGCATCTGCAATTAAGTTAGCGGTGAAACGTTTATCTTTCGACATTATTTAGTTGGCAGCACTGCACACCGATTCAAAATTATAATTACAGTGAAGTGATGTTTGAAAGGAATATATTTGTACTAATTGTGATGTTACAGTTAGCATACAATTTATAAAAATGTTCTTAACCCTTTAGATGCGAGGTGCGGATATATCTGCATCACCGTGCACGGCTCTTAAGTGCAAGGTGCGGATTTATTCCACGCCCTGAAAAAAAACACATCGCTTAAGTGCGAGATGCGGGTTTATCCGAATACTACATTGAATATAATTTTGTTTCGTATTCCGATATTCCTTCGTATGGAGGTGAATATAAATGCAGCACTGACCAATTAAACACATAAAAAAAATCATCCTTAAATATTCAACTTTATTTTTCATTGACGAATTTTGACTTATTTCATGACTTTTTATGAAATCTTATTTCGCACGTAAAGGGTTAAACGGAATATAGATACTTATTAAAAACAATTAACGATTTTATTGTGAATACAAACAAAAACGTAACATGAAGTAAATTGTTGTCATAATAATTGGCATGTAAAGTTACCATATATTTGATAATAATGTTCTATAACAGAAAAAGGGCACACATAATTAACAAATAACGTTCTTATTGCGAATATAAACAAAAATATAACATGAAAAAAAGTTTGTTCCTTAATCCTTAATTAATTGATAATAAAAAGAAGTTCTTGTGCTTCACTTAAAAAAGAAGCGATGCATTGACAATTGACATCCAATGTACGCAGAAGATACATAACTAGATGAAATTTATGAAGGAATAGGCGGTAAATATTCATTAGCTCATTTAACGTGAATAATTTTCTATTAAGATTTTAAATGAAACTTTAAGTGTTTTCATCTGGAAACTGAACACGATATATAAATCCTGCCAAAGTATTTGAAACGTCACCTGACAGGTTGCATCTGTCTGTAATAATGGACACTCCTGTGCCTTTCCGTAATGATGGGTTCTGATTCATGGGCATTTGAAACAGGCCCATCCATGTAATTGTATGGGTGGGGTGAGTTTTATTGTTTGTTATTGTTCTGTGCTGCCAACGTAATAGGCCGAATTGCGAAATGTTTCGTGAATTACTTCAGGTGGGATGCTAGTTTGTGAAATTGCCACCTTTTCTTTCTCAATAATTAATGCTAACTATTCAGGAGCTATAATTCCAGAAAATACCCAGTTAGTCATTTTTTTAATTATTGAGTCACATTAGGAAAGGTGTGTACATCGCTGGACAAATACTGGATTCGTGGTCATATTGCATCTCACTATTTATACACTTTAAACTTACGCACGCTTCCAAATAATCGATTCTTCTTTCCAAAGTTGTCAATTTTTCATTCAAAACTGCTAATCTCGATCTACATGATAAATCTGAAACGAGGGGGGTAGTTAATTAAATAAACGATCCAATTCCAGCGTAGCAAAAACGTATGAACGAAGCCGCAACGTTGTTTAGATGCAATTACTCACCGAAAGAATTTAGAAAGTCGGTAATTTTTTTAATGCTTCCAGTAATTACTTCAATATATTCCCGGTTAGCCCAATCTTGTTGGATTTGTTTCTGAATTGTCTCTTGTTTCCCGATGGGTGTCGTCATTTTGACTTTCAACAACTTTCTCACGATAACAAAAATTCTGCACGAAATTCTGACATTTCAAATTGTTGCAACTATAAAAAAAAAGCATAGACAATATATTGACTTTAATAAGTTAGGTTGTGTTGAAAAATTCGATTTATATTTTTGTACACAGATGTACGGCCATATGCTCCGCATAAGGAGCGGATATAACAGAGAGAGATGTATGATAGTTTTTTAAATCTATTAATAATGGATTGTTCTTTTTTTTAATATTCTACGAAATAAAGTATTTTCACATTTGCTAAATTGTTTCAATGAATCTTATAGCTGTTTTCCTATGTACTCATTTACATATATTTTGTGTCAATATTAGCAATTGAACCTACCTATATTCAGAAATTCATTCATTTACTTTTGAAAATCGGCGCTATTTCGAAATGATAGTTTTTTCAGGAATCAGTGGTATACTTTTTAAATTGTAAAGCGGTGTATAATTTAATGAAACAAGGGAATTCGTCATCAGTCAACTATTGTCCAACAACACTTTCCATTTTTAAAGTTTTCATGCCTTAATCAGCTATGTGGTTCAAATCCACAACCTTCATTACTGAAGTGCACATACTTACTTTTCGCCTACCAGAGGACTGCAAATAATATTCGCATTCAATTTCATGTTTTGGGTTTATTATGAAAAACAATGGAAATAAAATCATAGTGTGATTTTATTATTCATAGTATAATTTGATCAAAAAAGGTGTGAAAATAAAAAGTCATTAATCAATATTTTCAGTTTTAATCTATAGTATTATTGGTCTATAAAAAATAATATTCATATTCAATTCATAATAACCATTGTTAGCAATATATACCTGTTACTCTTTAAATGAAACATTTATTAATAAATATTTTCTCAAAGTTAAAATAGTTAGTTTAAATCACATATTCTAAAAAAAATGTGGTAATTCACACATTATTTCCTAATGAACAGTGGGATGTGATCAATGGTGGAATTCATTAAGAGTTTTTAAAGATTATTTTCATGCACTTACTGACTTTCAATAGTAAAGTGATTTAAAAAAAATAACGATTCTTCTGACAGAACAAAAATAAATAAAAATATTGCCTTATAGTAGAGATTGTGATTTATGGGCAAAATTAATGATAAAACTGTTTTTTGAATCCCATTATTGAATGTAATAAAATGACTATGGAATTTTGAGGAGCTTACTGAATGATTTGTGAATGGTTAAACATTTCCCTATGAAAGATAATGCAATTGCAACTGCAGCGATTAGATAATGCTCAATGAATGTTAATACATATTTTGATGTCAGTATATATCGCAGGAAAAAAATAATATGAAGTAAAGTGCTGTTAAATTATTTTACAGCATCAGAAGATTTGTTGTATTTTTTTGACAATGTTAACATACGATAATGACCCAATACCTGTGTTGAAAATTCAGCATGTAATTTCATATGGCCTTTATGTATACTTAATACAATTAAGATATAAGGATTACAGATAATAATAAAAAAAAATATGGATGATAAATTAAAAATGTTCTGAAATGTTAGTTTTCGTAATTAAAGAAATGCAAAATAGTTATACTAAAAACATAAAGAAACTTTTCAATTTGAATAAAATGTATACTATTATTATTTATATACATATTATGTATATGAGCTTTACAATTAAGAAAAATATTCTTTTGAAATTAAACAGGTAATTATATAAATTATATCTTTCTATGCATGTATCTTGATAAAAAATTTAAAATACAGATTAAATGTGTAATTCTTAAAAAAGGTGAATTAGTTGACTTAAAATATATCAGTATTAGAAATAAAAGAAAACAGTATGCTGTCTGGAGATTAGTGAAATAACAACCATTTACATTTAATAGCCTCAAAGTTAAGATAAGAAGAAACAATTAATAATTATGAATCATTTGAAGACTAAAATTTTTATAAAAACATTACATAATACACAGAAAAATATGTAACTTATAAATACATATCTGGCATTACTCATAGTAAATAAATATATAATATAGTCATTATGTAAAAAAATGGATAGATTATGTCATGTCATTCGATTAAATAATATTCATAAACCTTTAACCAATATTGTTATCAACAGTTATGTTCACGATTGAGTCTTTTAAAATTATGTTTCCCAGTAAATTGGTATTGGAAATTTGATGTATATAACTATCAAAAGTTAATTTAATAGATCTCTACAGAGTTTGCAAAATTCTATAGGTCTGTCATAACCCATTTTGCATTTATTATGATTAGACCAAGGGCTGCACATATGTATATATGTTTATAAATTTCACATAAGCGGTTTTGCTTACTTATTTATAATAATTATTATATTAACAGATTATTTATGTAACAGCAGAAATCAACATGTGGGAAAAAATCTTTATTTACACAGTAATGGAGTGTCCAGAATTAAAAAAAAATATTTCTATTCATCTTTCATATTTTATAATTAAATGACTGTTCAACAGGTAAATACTTAATAACACTTATGTCTCCTACGTCAAACATGATTCAACGTGATCTTCTAGCAGCTTGATAGATTTGAATGTCGTATCGCAGACTGGACAGGCAAATTGGGTAGGCGGAGGAGTCTGTTCTTTCTAAAATCCCCCAAAAAAAGATAAAATTCTAAGTATTATATCGATGCCCTAAAAAGGCATAAGAGCACTTGTAAAATTTAGGTGGAGTTATAAATACATTTTTATTCATATATTCTTTTCTAAATGACTGCCAAAAGAGCATTTATGAAGCAAAACTACAAAATCTCAACTGATTAAAGATTTTTTTTCAACTATAAACTGTTTAACCAATTGCTCGCCAGGCGGGTGGGCGCTTTGCATTGTCATTGAGACGCCAGATGCCCACCCATGGGCACTTTATTATAAATATAGTAATAAATGACTATTATCATTTTTTTCATTGAATGATGCTTTTGAATATT